>JAUMJK010000017.1:600000-851420 GCA_033558105.1 Coccyzus lansbergi
ATTAGCAGAAGGTTAAAAGCAACTCGTGTTTGATTTTAAACTTGCTAGCTAGAAAAAAATACACGTTTTATGAATAAAAAATTGTGTTCATTAGGGGTTTTTTGCACTGAAACACCATCAGTCACAAAAATCCTTATGACTTCACCTTAAAACCCTCAAATATTGGCTGTCTGCAGCCTCATATACTATGTCATCATTCATACAAATATATCATTAACATAGAAAGGTTACAAGGGATGAGTAATAACTTATATAATTACACACATGGCGGAAGGCTGCAAGCTACTACGCATTAAAAGCAATTGCATGGTATGTGATAAAAATAAATTATCTACAGGGTTACTTTATGGACCCAAAATAAGCATATTTTATGATATTTCTCTATTACATTTCTACCCAAGGAGCTGGTAACACAGCCTTCAGCTCTCAGTCTGCTTGTACACATCGGTATTTCACCATTCCAAACGCTTACTACAATCTTATGAAATATAAAAGTAAAAACAGTGGGAAGATTAACAGTTGACACCTCAGAACTCTGAATATAAGGTCATCACCACAACTCACTGCAACTCTGACAGATGTGTATTTCTTACCTTCGAATCTTCATTGCTCACTCCCAGCTCGAGCATAGCGCGAGGAGATTTCAGCTTTGCCTGCATGGAGTCTGCCATCTGAAGATTAAGCTGCCATCCGATTGTTTCAAGCTGTAAAGCACAAATTTAGACTACAATCAGAAAGTGCAGAAGCATTCAGGTCAATTTTCAATATTGTGAATGGTCTGTGTAAGTGAACACGGTGTCGAGCTCTACAGATGTTAAGCATTTTCATACAACACACATTCTGCAAATTCTCCTAGACTCCAAGACAGATTCGCTCCTCTCTCTTGGCAGATTCATCAGCTCAAACTGCCCATGGCCACCCAAAATAAAGTGATGTCATATGCCTCAGATCTGCTGGAACTAATCCATTAAACACAATGAAGGATCCAAAATAAGGCAGTTTCCCCTCCTTGTGGAAGTTTATCAGCAAAGTTGTGGAGTTTTTTCCGATTTTTTCCCGATTTTTTCTTTTATGAAAAGGAAATAAATTACCAATAAATGGTAAACCTCTTTAAAGTGGAGATTTCTTAAACAACGCATCTACTCATCTGTGTTCCACCATGAGTTTTATGGTAAAAATCTGCGCTGCTTTTTGAACTGTTACTACTGAAAAGCCAAAACCCTCTTAAGCACTGAGTGACAGAATTGTTAATAGAAAGCTACACAAAACCACAATTTTTTAATCATTATTCTAAAATGATATTCAAACATTATCAAGCTACGTGAAGTACATAAATGAAGTACATAAGAACAGAATTACAAGTCTTTCAAAGAAGAACCTACTTGACTTTCTTGAATAAAGAAAAGCAGAACTACGAAGTCTTACCATCTGGCAAGTCGATTTGCATAAAGGTTATTTTTAAACTAGAATATTCTCTCTGCTAGTAAATATTGTGGCTGACTTGGTAAAAGTGGAAGGGTGTCACATCTCAGTTAATCTCTTACTAGTCCAGCAATTTAGCTAAAATCAACAGAGTAAAGTCATCCCAGAGGTGTTGTGCTGCGAACGGCAGAGAAGCCAACACCTGCTCTGCTTCCTCCAGTGACAATAATCTCAAGGTGAAAGTCAGAAGACAAAGCAAGGGGTAGAAACATCTTCCACGCGTACAGCTCAAAGACAGAACTTCTAAAATTTTTTTCAGCTATACTGTTGATTTTTAGGTAGGTTATATTGCATTGCTTTGTGTATTGCATCGACCTGGTCGTTCTGTGATTCTGTGATATTACGGCAATTATGCAACAAATACTGAAAGCCGTTCAGTATACTGAAAGGAAAATCGGATGTCATGATCTACTAACAACTACTGTTGGTCCACACCTGTCAGACTGACTGTGTGCAGCTACAGGAAAAAGGCAGCAGGAAGAACTGCAGCAGGTCAGCCTGCAGCCTACCCACCAGCAGCTCTGCAATAAATGCTCCTATTCAGGTTTCATTCTGTGGCACAAATAAGGAAGTTCACACATGAATCAAATTGTTGAAAACATGTATGAAACACAAACGGACGCAGGTAAAACGCTGCAAATCTGGTCTAGCTTATTTTGTGCTAGGTATAGCTTCAGTATAAGCATGCTCACGGCCTAGGGATTAAAGATGCTTTAAGACAAGTTTATAAATTCTAAAAGCAGGTTATTTTTTAATCACAATGTCCTGGCTTAATTTGATGACATCTTGGTTGATGAAAATAATATGACACTGCCCATCCATCACATTAGGAAAAGGTTTTTCACAGAAAGGGTGACTGGGCAGTGTCAGAGGCTGCCCAGGGAGGTGGTTGAGTCACCTCCCCTGAAGGGGTTTAAGGGACGGATGGACAAGGTGCTGAGGGACATGGGTTAGTGAATGGTTGGACTCGATGATCCAGTGGGTCTCTCCCAACCTGGTTGCTCTGTGATTCTATGATTCTAAACAGATACAATACATGTGGCAGCATAGTGGCCTAAGCTTATAGTTAAGCAGCAGACAAAACTCCTTTTTCATATTGCTTTACTTTAAAATTACTTTGTTTTCTTGTATGATTCACGTGTTTTAAATATGGTTGTATAACAATAAGCTTTGGTTAACAAACAGCATGCTGCCTATAGCTTCAAAATGGTCTGACTATTTATCTTCTGAAAAGGAAAACATGTAACAGGTATCCGGCTATGGTCCTGTTTACTTAGAAGACACTCAGCATCCTGAAATATCAATTAACCTTTTGAGAGAGGTGACGCGTTTCTGCATGGCATTTATGTCAAGACACAGTATTTGGTAGCCATGAAGTGGTACCTATTTTAGGACCAATTTTTTCAATAATAAAACCCTGTTACACAAAAGAAAGCATTGGAAGAGACTACATGGTGCCAAAATCTGTGATACGTTACATGAAAAGCACTTACTGGGGAGGGGGGAAGCATTTCTCCATAATTAGCATGAAAATAAAGCCAAGCTTTTAGTTACTGTAGACCTTTAGCTTCTTTTTACATTTTCTTATTAGGAGTTTAGAAATGTGTAAGCTACCTTGTCACTGCAATAATAAACACTGTTCAAAATATATTATTTAGCACTGTAAGTTCCCACTGGTATCTCAAGGTTATGTTTAGAAAACACAAACCAGGTGCATGCTGGAAAACAAGGAAAGGAAAAAACACAATACTAAACAGAACCAATAGTAAGCAGATACAAAAATACTTCAGATCTCATCCATGAACCCTACAGCCAGCAGTGTGCCCAGGTAGCCAAGAAGGCCAATGGCATCTTGGCTTGGCCCAATGACCCTCTGTGTGAAGAACTTCCTCCTAATCTCTAACCTAAATCTCCCCTGGCGGAGCTTGAGGCCATTCCCTCTTGTCCTGCTCCCTGTCCCTTGGTAGAAGAGCCCAGCTCCCTGCTCTCTACAACCTCCTTTCAGCTAGTTGTAGAGATCTATGATCTCTTTCTTGCACACACTTGCCTCTTGCCACAATTCTTTACTTTCACCTCTGACTGCCCACAAACACTGCTAAAAATTCAAAGAATCATGGAATAATCAGGTTGGAAGAGACACAACAGCTCATCGAGTCCAACCATTCGTATCAAACACTAAACCATGTCCCTCAGCACCTCGTCCACACATCCCTTAAACACCTCCAGGGAAGGTGAATCAACCACCTCCCTGGGCAGCCTCTGCCAGTGACCAATGACCCTTTCTGTGAAATATTTCTTGCTAATGTCCAGCCTAAACCTCCCCTGGTGGAGCTTGAGGTCATTCCCTCTCGTCCTGTCCCCTGTCACTTGGGAGAAGAGCCCAGCTCCCTCCTCTCTACAACCTCCTTTCAGGGAGTTGTAGAGCCAAAACTAAGAAGAAATTCAAAAAATCAGACGTACATCACAAGTTTCAATATTAGTAGAAAAAAAAAACTAAAATACTTCTCCTTTCTCAACTACTTAAATACATTTATGCTAGCGAGGATCAGAATAAGTGCTCTTTGGCAAAGAAATTCAGGCTGAAAATACCACAGAGAATTAAATAATCTTAGTTATATATGATCCAGTCTATCAGAGTAAAAAATCAAAGGCCTACAACTTTGTAAGTAAAGGCAGACTGGATGTCTGGAACAGGCAAATTGTTTGGTTACAACCTGGAGGACAAAGAACTGAGCAAAAGCAATTGAGAAACTCACACTGCAAAAACTGTTGTCAAGAATCTTAAATTAAGAAAGGAAAATTAGTAGGAATCCAGGAAAAAGGAAGGAAAACTAAAAGTGAAGACAGAATTTCAGAAGATACATCAGCAATGTCTTCCCCAATACTTCCAATTTCAACACTTCTGGAGCAGGATCCAGTCTTTTTAAGCAAGAAGAAGGAAAACGGAATTTAAATAGTCAGCGCAGGAGAAGGGGATACTTCTTGATTTTGGACTTCAGTGATACACTGAAATAACATACCCTGTCTGTCTCTACACCCATGAAGACTGGAAGCTTATTTCAATTTTAAATGGAAAACTGGAATTTTTATATCAATTACCTGCCTCTAGAAGATGAAGCTTTCAGTAGGTCATTCAATATAACACCAAAACACTACAGGAACTGTAGAAAATCAGCATTATTGCCCTCAGAATTCCCTGATGTGGCACAAATAACTTCTTATCACAATGCAACCAGGAAGCTGTAATACTATACAAACCACTGCATCTCCTCCATAAGTGATCCATGATTTGGCATCCACTTGTCCCTGGCAAAATGATTAACCTTAAGGAAAGTAGAGTAATAAGTAAACGAGGCACTGAACCTGCAAGAATTACAACACAGGAACTTTGCTTGGACACGTAAGATCAACGTGACTGAGGTTTTAATAACCACTAGACATATAGTCAGCTGTGAAGCAGATGATCACTTTACAGGTCCAATTTAACATATTGAAGACCTGACTATTCCATTCAGATTCTTGAAATCCACTCTCCTGTCAAGATTTGCTGCTTTCAGAACACCTAGCTTTGCCTAAACATAATAAAACTTTATGTTCTTTACTTCTGATTAATACTGAAACATAAAAACACAGTCCTCAGTCAATAAAAAATAATTTTATTCTATTCAGAACACATATGATTCAGAATATGTGGGCAAATGTGATTAATCAGCATTATAGGTTAAACACGATATAACAAGTCACTACAGATAAACTAGCTACAGGAAAGATGATGAAGATCATGGCATATCCATTATTAGCCTCTCAGACAAACACATGACTCTCTGCATTTCTACAGGGAAAAGAGAGAAATGCTGATTGGCCTTTAGCAAAGAGTGAGAAAAAGAATTCTCAAAATTCAACTTAAAAGTCTAAAAAGTGCGAAAAGCAGACTCCTGAGTTGAACACTTGTTAAGTCTGATGGGCAGAGAAGGAAGAAGCAATTCTAAATTAGTAGCAGTATTCTGTACTTACATGCTTATGAGGGAAAAAAGCTTATGAAAGCTGCGGATGGGAAAAGAACCCAGAGCATAAGCAATTTCTGCAGTCTACTACTACTATTAAAATGAATGTTTTCAGCATAGTCAGCAAAAATAATCTGTAACGTTACGACTGCATTTGTCAGTGTTTGAAAATAATCTCTATAATAATGCAGTTTTTCGATTTTATTATTTCAGTTTTGGTATTTCTCCCACTGTCAATGGTTTATGGTTTAGTTTTTCTTCTTGGATTTTTTTTTTTTAAAGCAATAAAATCCCTCAACAATGTGCACCCTCTTAGAGAGCAAAAGGTTTTCCTTACACCGAAGCTGCCAAGGGGATGTTTCCAACATGAGTGATGAGAATTTTAAAGTAAACTGAGCTTGTGGTCCCCAGACTTAAATGTCAGTAAGTATGACTCTTAGAATAACTAGGTCACGTGTTATGAATATTAAGAAGAACTTGTACTAAGGAAATTACGGTACGATACTAAATCTTATTCCTCTAGTTCATAACACATGTATCAGTTTAGTCAAATTGGTCTCTAGTGACATTACTAGCTTGAGCAGAGCTGAAAATAAATCTTCACATCCCTCTGAAAATTCAGGTCTTGGCACAAAACTGAATGCTTCTAATAATATTACCTCTTGTGGTATTGCTGGTGCTGCAGGACTTTATTAATATGGATATCCCTGTTGGTGGTTGCTGGCAGCTTCCTATGGCACAAAATGCTGGTTTGGGTTTGCAGACCTGAGAACTAACATCCAAGTCAGTACTCAAAGAGACACTTCAGGGTAGAGCATCTATAGTTACTTTCCTGCGCAGGCAGACTCCTTAACTTACAGAATCATAGAATCACCAGGTTGGAAGAGACCCATCGGACCATCGAGTCCAACCATTCCTATCAAACACTAAACCATGTCCCTCAGTGCATTATCTACCTGTCCCTTAAACATCTCCAGGGAAGGTGACTCAACCACCTCCCTGGGCAGCCTGTTCCAATGCCCAACAACTCTTTCCGTGAAAAACTTCCTCCTAATCTCTAGCCTAAATCTCCCCTGGCGGAGCTTGAGCACCAGCTGAAACAGTGTCATTAACTGCATTCGTGTGAAGATTTTAAAAACTGTTTAACAGAAACAGAATGCCAAAAAGAACTTCTTATTGACTTATTCTTTACAATTACCGCAGAAAACAGTCTTCCGTTAGACAGACGCTTAACAAAATATATCAGATGAAGAAGGACAGTTGCAGTGATAGAGAAATTAGTTTCATGCTTCACTGGTATACAGGCACACCCATATGATATGCAATTACTTTAATCAGTTCTTTTTTTGTTAAAGGCCATTCAGTTCAAAATCACAGAATCATAGAATAATCACATTGGAAGAGACCCACTGGATCATCAAGTCCAACCATTCCTAACAAAATGATCTGTTCAGTTCTGGGCCCCTCACCACAAGAAGGATATTGAGGCTCTGGAGCAAGTTCAGAGAAGAGCAACGAGGCTGGTGAAGGGACTGGAGAACAGAACCTATGAGGAGTGGCTGAGAGAGCTGGGGTTGTTTAGACTGGAGAAGAGGAGGCTGAGAGGAGACCTCATTACTCTCTACAACTACCTGAAAGGAGGTTGTAGAGAGGAGGGAGCTGGGCTCTTCTCCCAAGTGCCAGGGGACAGGACAAGAGGGAATGGCCTCAAGCTCCGCCAGGGGAGATTTAGGCTAGAGATTAGGAGGAAGCTCTTCACAGAAAGGGTCATTGGGCATTGGAATAGGCTGCCCAGGGAGGTGATTGAGTCACCTTCCCTGGAGGGGTTTAAGGCACGGGTGGATGAAGCCTTGAGGGACTTGGTTTAGTGTTAGATAGGAATGGTTGGACTAGAAGATCCGATGGGTCCCTTCCAACCTGGTTGTTCTATGATTCTATGATTCTATAACTTAAATGTTACCGTACTGGAGATTATACTTTTAATACCCTGGGAAAAAAAATCGACATGTTTATTTCTATAAAGCATTTTCTGTTACAAAAAAAGTCAAAATAATTTCCAAATGTAATGGCACTGTTTTTTCAACACTATTCATCTATTCCCACCAACTGTGGTACATCTCAAACAGTATTGCATCAGTTTATTACACACAGCAACTACTTTCGGAAGCCAGTTCAGCTTTGCTACATCAATGCTGCAGTGCTCACTTAGTTAAAAGGTTGATTTAATTCACAGTCTAACGTAAATATTGATAATTTAAGACTCGAAAGCCTAAACTTCTACTAATGCAGTGTTAGGAGTGAATAATTAACACTATAGCTGTAACAGCGGGACAAACATTTAGCCCTCAGTTCAACATTGATGAATTAGAATTACGATAGCTAGAGAAATAAGGTTCAAGAATCACTCTTGAATTGAATCACAGAATCATAGAACAACCAGGTTGGAAGAGACACACTGGATCACTGAATCCAACCATGAAGAGCACCAGTGTGAGCAAAAACTATCAGATACTTTAAAGATGGAGCTTGACAAATTCAGAAAGTGCACTATATGATGTGGTTGCTTGCAGTAATGGGGAAAAACAAACAACTTGATGTCTCTGCCCACATATATATTAGAAAGGAATCTATCCTGCCCCCAAAGGCAACAATTACAGAAAGCGAAAAATTAAATCCTATTTTAGCAAACGAATTCAGAATTTCACACTTTTAACTCAGATTCTTACTCATTTCAGCTACTTTTCCCTCTAATTTGACTGGAATAGTTCAACTTTAAAACATTTCCTGGAACAACCTGAAAGAGCTATTTATGCAGTCTACGACATCCACAGTATTACTCACAATGAAGCCGTTACAAACAATGAAGTGAGAGATAATGGAATATGAAAGACACCTTCAGCAAATCTTTTTCTCATTTGATTATAATAGTATCTTTCACAGTGACACAAAACGTTTAGGCATGTTTTCCAACTAACAAAACATTTTGAGGAAATAAATAATCCATAACATAAGAATGTTTCTAGTGCAGATTTTTCACTTATAGTACACTTACTGCAGTTGTTTAAACCGTATAACCTAGAGGAAAACTAATATGTTTACTCTTTCACTCAGTTTAATTCCTGAAAGAGTAACTCCAGTAGTTACTCCACTAAAGACCAAGTCCTCATTTCACTGCAGAAAAAGAAAGTCAGAATATTCACATTTTAAAGTCTGAGGGTCCTTTGCTTTTATTCCTCAATAATGAAATTAGATAAAATGTACTAAGTCATAGCCATGTGAATTAATACTTTTCATTTAAAGAAAGAACTGCAACACATATCTATGTTTTTAATACATTAACTATCAGTTTTGCATGGATGAGAAAGGCCTAAATGTGTATTACATGTTAATAAAAGCACAGGTGTACAACACACCATTAACTTCAGATCTGTGTAATCTCACCAACACAAAACTAGAGCAAATTATTAAATCTGCTCTTTAAAATTTATAGCCTAAGATGCCAATTTCACTCTCCACCATCACACTCAACACTGTAGAATCAAATCTCCAAATCAGACATGAAAATGTGAATTTTGCCTGCTATGATGATGAAAATATTTAAGTATGTGGTCAAGAGGATGACAAAATGCATCTGACTGAAATCCTTCAAAAACTCTCCCAGTCAGCTTAGGAAAAGAATGTTAGTGCAGAGAGGACACCAAGAGGACGACGCTAAAAGTACACTCAATACAGCAAACAGATATTAAAAGAGGAAAAAAGGTGCACATTTTCAAGTGGAAGGCAATAGGCAGAGGGCACAGGTAGAGTCTTCATCACTAAATATTCTGTAATCAGGAAGTGAGTGTTTCTTTCAGGATAAGCCCCAGATCAAGCATCAGTTTCCTGCTGCTGGGAAACTCTAGCACTGGAGGCAGGAGAAATTACTCCATTAGCACATTCCTTTTTAGTTGTCGCTACTGAATCCAGGTGTATCAAGTAGGCATGAATATCATTGAAGGAAGCTCTGGATGCTGCAGCTTCTTTTCAGCAGACCTCACTAACAACTGCTTCTCGGGTAAGGACGTCTGCAGTGGAACAGCTGGATTTTCATATTGGTTCCATTAAGTTCCTGACTACACTCCTCTACCACATTTTGAGCAGCAGTGGTAAAAACTGATGGGATAGCATATTTCAAAATGTGTCCCTCTACTGTACAAACATATCTATCTTGAATGTCATTCAGTACCTCCATTTTATAAATGGATTACTGAGGCATTTCATGGTTTGAGTGAAGAGTATTCTTCAGAGGTAAATTTAAAACCTGTAAGATTCAATTTTTATCCAGAGATATGAGTCACAAGTTGATTGACAAGCATTTTCAGCTGACAGTACCAGACAAATCTTCAGATTAAACCAAAGACATCACAGCAGACACCACAAAACAAGTATGTAACTACCAATAAAACCTTACAGATGGGTGGGTATACATAAAGCAGTCAGGATAATAACATTTTTAGTAAAAAAGTGAAAGCCTGTAATTAAAGATAGGTATAACATATGCGTAAGCAAAGGTTGTAGTCAGCTTCAGTGCCTCTTACTAAATGTTAAGACTGTACTTTGCAACCTTAACGATAGTTCTGCCATGTATCTCAATCATAGAAGAGAATAAGAGTCACCAGATGGATCTTACCTATCTAGTCACAATAGAATCATAGAATAACCAGGTTGGAAGAGACCCACTGAATCACTGAGTCCAACCATTTCTATCAAACACTGTTACTAGAGTGCAATGTCAAATCTGACCCTGCCTTAATCTTGTAGACACTGCAGGACCATCAGCAAACAGACAAAAGAATCCCAGCACTAAAAAGAAAGCAGCAACTAAGTTTTTCACCAGCAAACAAGAATAATCTCCTAGGTTCTGAAGTACTATCACATACAAACTAGAAATAGTTGTAATGTAAGACAAAGGAATTGTTCTTGCATTGGGTCAGGCAGACGGACAGGGAATTGACAGAATCTTGTAAAAAAGACTGAACAAAGAAAGCACAATGGTAAAAGGAAAAATTCTGAAAGTCTAAAACAAAGAGAAACTATTTCTGTATCACTGTATCTCCATCGTGGAAGAAGGCACTGTAAGACCATTGCAATTGTACAGGGTCTGTGTGGGAAGCAGCATGCAGGAAAGACTCACATTGGAGAAGTTCATCAAAGACTGCTTCCCATGGGAGGGAGCAAGGGAGGTGCGTGAGGAGGCTTAGGAAGAGGTACAGACAGTGTGTGAACTAATTGCAACCTCCATTCTCTGTCCTCCTGTGCCAGTTAGGGGGTTGAGGAGGCAAAAGAAATCAGGAGTGAAGTTGAACCCGGAAAGACGGGGAGGCAGGGGGGCAAGTGTTCTAAGATTCAGTTTCTATTTCTCATTATCCCTTTCTGAATTTATTGGTAGTAAAATAAACCAGTTTTACTGAAGTCATTAGACATCAGGAGGAAGTTTTTCACAGAAAGGGTGATTGGGCACTGGCAGAGGCTGCCCAGGGAGGGGGTTGAGTCACCTTCCCTGGAGGGGTTTAAGGCACGGGTGGACGAGGTGCTGAGGGACATGGATTAGTGTTTGATAGGAATGGTTGGACTCGATGATCCGGTGGGTCTCTTCCAACCTGGTGATTCTAGGATTCTATGATTCTAAGTCGAGTCTGGTTTGCCTGTTACAGTAATGGGTGGGTGACCTCTCACTGTCTTTACCTTGACACATGAACCTTTTGTTGTATTTTCCTCTCCCTTGTCCAGCTGAGGACAGGGAGTGACGAGTGGCTTGGTGGGCACCTGGTGTCCACCCAATGTCAAACCCACAACAGAAACAAAGAAAAGGTTCCACCAAAGACCCAGTCAAGTGGTTAAACCAAGTGAGCGGGATAGAGAGGCGCTAAAGTGAGATGCATCCATTATGTTTGCTGTGCAACTTGCAGACCTCTCACGACAACTTTTCGTAATGAAGTTAGTAGCTTTAAAAGGCAGAAAAAAACACAGTGTCTCACTTATATCTTTTTAAATTTGTAAACGGGATGTTCTGGCTTGTAATTAATGCTAGAAAAAGCAAGAGGAGTAAGACAAAAAGTCAGCACTTCAGTTACCTCTTAGAAAGGATTTAAATATTAAGAGTGTATTAAAAATAGAAAAAGACACCAAGATTTAACTCTAAAAGGAAAATCTGCACAAATTATGTAACTAAAGCCATGGTGAGTAAGTAAGATGAACTAGATTCTTCATACAAGACTGGCTTTTTCATGGTGGATTAATTTCCCCTGACTTCCCATTTTTGTCTGCAAGGATAAAGTCCTGTTTCTCTTCAGCAATCCTTCCTTAGCCAGGAAAAGTCATATTTTCAGACATCTTTATTAAATATTCAACCCATACCTCCTCACATATTTAATCTTTAAATTTAAAAAAAGAAAAGACACACACCAAAAAGTACCAGTGTACTTCAAAAGGGAAAAAAACAAAAGAAACAAGATGATATGACATTGGTAAAGCAAGACTAGTGCTAAGACAGAACAACTTCAAAAGACTTTTCCCTAACTGAAATTACTTTAGGTTTTCGTCTCTATGCGTATTTTAACTGATAAGCATCTTGCTTGAAAGCAAACATAAAGGGACTCTATGACAAACGTTAGAAACAGCATTCAAGTTTCCAAAGCCGTATTATTTAGGAGTTCACTTCATGCAGAAGGTAAATGCAGTGTTGCACTTTGTCTCTCTCTGGGAAAATATGGGTGCAGAGTTGCAGTAAAAATCATATAATCATAGAATCACCAGGTTGGAAGAGTTGGAAGAGACCTATCGGATCATCGAGTCCAACCATTCCTATCAAACACTAAACCATGTCCCTCAGCACCTCGTCCACCCGTCCCTTAAACCCCTCCAGGGAAGGTCAATCAACTACCTCCCTGGGCAACCTGTTTCAATGTCCAATCACCCTTTCTGTGAAAAACTTCCTCCTAATGTCCAGTCTAAAATTCCTCTGGCAGTGCTTGAGGTCATTCCCTGTTGTCTTGTCCCTTGTCCCTTGGGAGAAAAGCCCAGCTCCCTCCTCTCTACAACCTCCTTTAACATAGTTGGAGAGAGTAATGAGGTCTCCCCTCAGCCTCCTCTTCTCCAGGATAAACAACCTCAGCTCTGTCAGCTGTTCCTCTTGTTCTCCAGACTCTTCACCACCTTCGTGGCTCTTCTCCGGACTTACTCCAGAGCCTCAACATACTTCTAGTGCTGAGGGGACCACAACTGAACACAGGATTAGAGGAGCAGTCTCACCAGTGCCGAGTCCAGAGGGAGAAGAACCTCCCTGGCCCTGCTGGTCACACCATTTCTGCTCCAAGCCAAGATGCGATTGGCCTTCTTGGCCACCTGGGCCAAGACAGAAAAGTCATAGCTGACTAGCTTTGTCTGTAACAGAGGCATGTATAGCAAGATCCAGTGGTGAGAAGATGAAGTTAGATTTTAATTAGAGATAAAGCATACATTTTTATTAACCATAAAAAAATAAGCCAGAAATTACCATTTGAAACCTTGAAATCACAACCCAGCATGTTTCAAAAGCTCTTTTACATATTGAATAAAAGATATGGTTTGTATTAGACAGGAAGTTACACAAGATAAGCTTGGTGTCCTTTCACAACCTTAAAAGATGTGGTTTTGCATGTAGGAACAGAAAAAAATGTTTCAGATGTTTCTAAACATTCTGAAAAGGCACCATCATCCACCCTTTATCATTTACACTTTCTTGGTAGAAGATAGAAAAGCGTAAGAAGGATAAGAAAAAACCCATTAAAAAATCCTCAAGAAGGAGTACCTAAAGATTGTAAACAATTAAAATACCTAGTAAGAAAGCGAATTAAGTGAAAGACTAAATAAACTCAGTTGTGCTGTAGCTGGCTATTAAATAATCTCAGTAGGTATAAAAATGTCTCTTTCCTACATTACTCATCTTTTGTACTCTCTGCCGCTGCCTGTGATGGCTTCACATAATGCAAGTTGGTTCACAATTCATTGTGACAATGCCCGCAGGTGCAACATGGTCTTTGTGACCTCCATTTGTCGCTGTAAGAACAACCAGGGCATCAGACACCAGCGTGAAACTGACAGATTCTGTTTCAGCTGTATCTTACCTTATTTTGCATTTCTTCTTATTTTGGTAAGAATTCTTCCCCTATGACACAGACAGAGCTCAACAATTCTCCTCTTTTTTTGTCACAACCACCATAGGATGCATGTGTTTCAGACTATTTCTGTACATCTGCCAAGATTTAGCAGAGGGAATTTAGCACATTCGCATTACATATATACCCCTTAGCAAGAAGGCCAGTTTCTGAGAAAACTACTTTCAGAGTTTTTCCCATATGGCTTCAAACAGCCAGTCAAGATACAGAATTGACAGATCTGTCAAGAATTTTAGGTACGTAGTTTCACTAGCTGCATTCCCACGCATCATTATATTAAGTAATGCTGTCTGAAGGCTATAAAAAACTTCCTCTGCTTGGCAACATACGACTCTTCTCTTTTATTATATATATTTTAAAGATACCTTGAATAGCTTTCCAAAACAAGAAAGCTATGAGGCGTGTAACTTGACCTGGTTTAAAAAAAAAAGTACCTAGAACGTAATGGGAGGGGGGGAAAAGCAACAGAATTGATGAAAAATTGCTATGAGAATTCATAGCAAACCCTACTGAAAATCTAGCTCTTCTTTGTAAAGAGAAAAAAATACATATTAATCTGATAAGCGTGTCCTGATTTCTAAACTGATACATTATCAAGCAAAGACTTAAAACCAGGATCAGATTGATTACTGTCACTGACCTGTCATTCTAGAGGTCAAATTGAGAATACTTCAAACAAAAAACTGATACATATATCATAATTCTAATTGACTAAGATTGTATTATATAGCAGAAATAGTACAATAAAGGGACTGGCAGACAAGTAAAGATTCAAAGAGCCAATTGATGTAGCTGGAGAATATACATAACTAACAACCCTGTGCAGCTGAAGACTGCCTATAATTCAATGAAGAAAAATGAAAAGATGAAATGAGAAAATAAATACTATTAAATAATACTGCTTTAGTACAACTCTACGGTCTTTATTAATTTCTCAAGACAATAACATCCTACCACCTAAGCAGTGTGCACCAAAAAAATTAAAAGGTTTATGTTCAAAATATCACAGAAAACTTCACCCTCTAGTTTTGGCCATAAGGTAATCCACCCTCAGTTCTTCCTTCAATTTGTCCAAAGGCTCCAGTGGTTGTGTCACAATTCTATGTTGTCTTAAAACAGAAATGAAAGATTAGTGCTTGGTCTTTGTGTAGGTCATGGAAAACAGACCTGACAGCAGCATTTCAGTACTTCCAAATTACTTTTAAGGACTGGATGCCAGGAAAGACTCTGAATTATTTTACCACTTGCAGTTTAACAAGACATTTTAAAACAAAGATAAAATTCCAATTACATTTTTCTTAGTTACTTTGCAAAATATCTTGCACGCAGCTTCCGCCCTTTTGTGCTGGAACAGAACTACCAGTATCACAGTGATACTAAAAAGGACTCTGGCTCTGCACTCAAATCCTGGGGAGCAATCCCATGCATACAACCCCTGCAGCCATTATAAATAAAATTCAGAGTTGGTAAGCATACAGCAAAGCATAGGGCAAGTGAAGGAATGAAAGAGTCACAGACAGAATTCTAAGTTCTGCATACCACCTGAACAGGTCAGTAAAAGCTTCCACCAAATATGTGATGACAATCAAAAAATCCACACACAGTTTTTAAAGAGTATGAAAGAAAAAAAAAAAATGTCTGTATTCATACAATCATATAATGGATTGGTTTGGAAGGGATCTTTGAAGATCATGTACTCCAGCTCTCCCGCTGTGGGCATGCACATCGTTCACTGGACCACATTGCTCAAAGCCCTGCCTAAACTGAACACTTCCAGGGAAAGGGCTCCCACAGCTGCTCCAGGCAACCTCTTCCAGTGTCTCACCACTCTCGCTGTTAAGATTTTCTTCCTTATATCCAAGCTGAATGTTTAGTTCAAAACCTCTGCCCCCATCCTGTTACTACAGACCCTATTAAAAAGTGTCTCTCCATCTTTCTTATAAGCCCCCCCCTTTAAGCACTTAAAGGCCACAATAAGGTCTCCTCGGAGCCTTCTTTTCTCCACGCTGAACAACCCCAACTCTCTCAGCTTTCCGTATAGCAGAGATGTTCAAGCTGCCCAGTTATTTTTGCAGCCCTCCTCTGGACCCACTTCAACAGGTCCGTGTCCTTCTTGTACTGAGAATTCCAGTGCAGTGCTTCAGGTAGGGTCTCACCGGAGAAGAACAGAGAGGCAGAATCATCTCACTCAACCTGTTGGTCACACTTCCTTTTTATGTAGCCCAGGGTTCAATTCACTTTCTGGACTACAAGTGAACATTGTCAGCTCATGTCCAAGTCTTTTCATGCACCACAATGCCCAAGTCCTTTTCGTCTGGGTTGTTCTCAACCCATTCACCACCAAGTCTGCACAGATACCAGATGTTACCCTGTGCCAACTGCAGGACTTTGTGCCAGACCTTGTAAAACTTTGTAAGGTTCACATTGGGCCCCATTCCCAAGGCTGTCAAGGTCTCTCTGGATGGCATCTCTCTAGCAAATCAATTGCACCACTGAGCTTGGTGTCACCTACAAATTTGCTGAGGGTCCACTCGTTGGACTCAATGATCCTATGGGTCTCTTCCAACCTGGTGATTCTACGATTCTATGATTCTATGATTCAATCTCACTATGTCATTGGTGAAGACATTAAATAGTTTCAATCCCAGCCCAGATCCCCGAGGGAGACGGTTCATTAAGCAGGATATTTCATCTCCAGGTTCATTAAGCAGGATATTTCACAACAGCTAAACAATCATCTTTAAAGATACAAGACAGCTTCTAAGTCATGAGCTGAGGCAGAAGTTTCATCAAAGAAGTTAACTAGAAGATTCAACACCTCTATGCTTCCATCCAATGTGTCAAAGACCGGATACACAATGAACAGGTTTTCTGACAGTAACTCCTACAGTTCTGGAATCTGAATCACTAACAAAACTTCAAGGTACATTTGACAAAAAAGGCGTCACTGCGAATGCAATTGCAGCCATACGCAGAGCATGAATTAATCAAGTCTTAAAGAAATCCAACCATTCAAATACATAATAAAAATATCCAAACTCCTCACCAAAGACCAAACCTCAAAATTCCTAAGGAAAGCAAATGTCAATCCTGTTTTCAAGAACAAGGAACCAAGGAAATAATGGCCAATCAGCCTCACCTCAGTCCCTGGGAAGATAACTAGTTCTGGAAATAGTTTCCAGGCATGTGGAGAAGAAGGTGACTTGAAGCAGTCAGCATGGATTGACAATGGGGAAGTCATGCTTGACTGACTTAAGAAAACTTCTATAATGAAATGACTAGCTGGGTAGAGAGGGTGGGAGCAGAGGATATAGTCTGCCTTGACTTCAGAGAGTCCTTTATCATAGAATCATAGAATCACCAGGTTTGAAGAGACCCACCGGATCATCGAGTCCAACCATTCCCATCAAACACTAACCCATGTCCCTCAGCACCTCATCCACCTGTCCCTTAAACCCCTCCAGGGAAGGTGATTCAACCACCTCCCTGGGCAGCCTATTCCAATGCCCAATCACTCTTTCTGGGAAAAACTTCCTCCTAATGTCCAGCTGAAATCTCCTCTGGTGGAGTTTGAGGCCATTCCATCTCATCCTGTCCCCTGTCCCTTGGCAGAAGAGCCCAGCTCCCTCCTCTCCACAACCTCCTCTCAGGTAGTTGTAGAGAGCAATGAGGTCTCCCCTCAGCCTCCTCTTCTCCAGGATAAACACCCCCAGCTCTCTCAGATGTTCCTCTTAAGGCCTGTTCTCCAGCCCCTTCCCCAGCTCCATTGCTCTTCTCTGGACTTGCTCCAGAGCCTCAACTTCCTTCTCGTGCTGAGGGGCCAGAACTGAACACAGGATTCAAGGAGCCAAGTCCAGAGGGAGAAGAACCTCCCTGGACCTGCTGGACACACCGTGTCTGATCCAAGCCAAGATGCCATTGGCCTTCTTGGCCACCTGGGCAGACTGCTGGCTCATGGTCAGTCGCTGGCATCCAACACCCCCAGGTCCTTGTCCTCCAGGCACTTTCCAGACAGACTTCTTCTAGTCTGGAGCTGCTCAGGGTTGTTGTGCCCCAAGTGCAGGACCCACCATTTGGCCGTGTTAACTCTCATCCCGTTGGTCTCAGCCCATAGATCCAGCCTGTTCAGATCCCTTTGGAGCCTCCTGACCCTCCAGCAGATCCACATTTCCACACAGCTCGACAATGTCATCTGCAAACTTGCTCAGGGAGCACTTGATGCCTTCATCCAGGTCACTGATGAAGACATTGAACAGGGCTGGACCCAGCACTGAGCCCTGGGGACACCACTTGTAACTGGCCTCCTGTTGGATTTAACACCATTTACCACTACTTTAGTACCGTGTCCCACAAGATCCTCATAGACATGCTGCTGCTGATGCAGACAGAGAGGTGGATTGAAACCTGGTTCAATGACCAGGCCCGGAGCGTGGTGATCAGTGGCACAAAGTCTAGTTGGAAGCCAGTAACAAGCAGTGTACCCCAGAGGCAAATACAACATCTATTCCTATTGAATGTCTTCATTAATGATGGGGAACAGTGCACCTTCAGCAAGCTTGCAGAAGACACAAAACTAGGAGGAATGACTGATCCACCACAAAACAGTGCTGCCATCCAGGTGGACATGGACAGGCTTGAAAAGTGGGGTAACAGGAACCTCAGGAAGTTCAGTGAGGGAAAATGCAAAATACGGGATCTAGGGGAGAACAACCCCAGGCATCAGTACATGCTGAGGGCCACCCAGTTGGAAAGCAGGCTGGGACATCAAGTTGAGCATGAGCCAGCAATATGACTTTGTAGCAGAGAAAGTTAATGATACCTAGGGCTGAATTAGGTCATCTGCAGCAAGCTGAGGCAGATGGTCCTTACCTTCTACTTAGCAACAGTAAGGCCACATCCGTAGTACTATTCTGGGCTCTCCAGTACAAGAGAGACATGGACATACTGGAGGGAGTCCAGTTAAATAAAGAAAGAACTGGAACATCTCATGTATGAGGAAAGGTTGAGAGAGCTGGAAGGTGGTAGGGTCTCCATCCTTTGTGATGTTCAAACACTGTCTGGACACAGTCCTGGGCATCTAACTCTAGGTGGCCCTGGTTGAGCAGAGAGGCTGGATCAGATGTCCTCCAGAGATCCCTTCCAATCTCAACCATTCTGTAATTAAGTTGCTGACAATTAAGACAACAGAACAGTCATATTCTTTTTACATACCTAATATTGCTTCTGTAAGAAAAGTGAACAGCAGAACACCTCCTTTTACAAAGAATATATTTTTTGTCATCTCTAAATCAATGTAAAATCTAACTTGTAAATCTAATCTAAAAAGCTAGCATTCTGGTCTAAGTATTTTTCAGGATTCTAACTTTTTTTAACTTTAATTTGAGATATCAATGAATCTATATGAAATGAACGTTGAATCACAAGTACAAGATCTGCAAGTATGTGCTGACACACAATTACTTACAGAACACAGAAGGAAATAATGAAGGAATCATGCAGTCACCTACTGCGTTACGAGGACATTACAAGGAGATCCATAAGAACACAAGGAGATGGCAAGTTCTTCCATTATCCCATGCAACTTTTAAAATATTTTACCTCTATTTGCCATGTTAGCAGAATAAATACTTTATTTAGCAATTAGTTCTGTGAATGGAATTTTTGGATTAAGGAAATGTCATCTTGAAGTTTGAGTTTTACACTCAACTGAAATCTACAGGATTAAGATGTTTTCAAAACAAGCTGAGAAAGTAAGTTCAAGTTCAAACTCAAATTACACCTTAAAATCAACAATCTCTTTCAAACCAATAATAAACTTGTCACCTAGGATAGGAAAGGGAAAGAAAAAAAAGAGGGTGAAATGCTGTTTTAAGCATATGTATAGGCACACACCAATATTTAAACCTGCTTTCATGCTAGAAAGCAAGTAAGTTGCACTATGATTTTTTGCAGTTGCTTTTCTGAAAGCTTAATTATAAGCTACAGTTTAAAACTTTTTTATATGGGATGCAATACACACTGGTAAAATACAATTCCATTGTATGAGATCACGGTGAAATCACGAAGTATCTGCAGAACTGTATCATATATCGCAAGTCCTGTACACTGCAGGGCTCACTAAACTACAGACAATAAACAGGTCAATGCCATCCCCCAGCTACAACACAGAAGGACCACAGGTTTGTATGGTGCAAGCTCCACATAAAATAAGATGAAAGGTGTTTTTATAAGTTCCTCGTACACTGAAAACTCAGCAGTAAATCATGTATTAGTGTACAGTCTGTCTGAAGACAATTCTCAAGACAGCTGCTTTGCAGGGGGAATCATGAGAATTGCCTTCCATTCTGCACACACGCTGTACTCTGAAAATTTAGCCTTATCGGCACTGGTGAGACTGCTCCTCGAATCCTGTGTTCAGGTCTGGGTCCCTCACCACAAGGATGTTGAGGTTCTGGAGCGAGTCCAGAGAAGAGCAACAAAGCTGGGGAAGGGGTTGGAGAACAGGCTTTATGAGGAACGTCTGAGAGAGCTGGGGGTGTTTATCCTGGAGAAGAGGAGGCTGAGAGGAGACCTCATTGCTCTCTACAATAATCTGAAAGGAGGTTGTGGAGAGGAGGGAGCTGGCCTCTCCTCCCAAGGGACAGGACATAGGACAAGAGGGAATGGCCTCAAGCTCCACCAGGGGAGGTTTAGGCTGAACATTAGGAAAAAGTTTTTTACAGAAAGGGTCATTGGGCACTAGCACAGGCTGTCCAGGGAGGGGGTTGAGTCACCTTCCCTGGAGGTGTTTAAAGGACGGGTGGACGAGGTGCTGAGGGACATGGGTTAGAGATTGATGGGAATGGTTGGACTCGAGGATGCGGTGGGTCTCTTCCAACCTGGTCGTTATATGATTCTATAATATTCCATGATTTCACTTGTTTTTTAAAATACTCACCTCCTTCAATGGACAGTCATGCTTGTCTATATAATCCCCATATCACTGATGTTTAAACTTTGGGACTTGTATGCTTGGTATTGATAAATTTTACCTCAAAGAAGTCCAAAATGTCTCACTCACCTCCATTTTTTTTTGCATACTTACATTTTCAGTCATTTATCAGGTTAAATTCAAGAGTTAATATAATTCAGCTTATGAAAATTCTGCAAGTTTTGTATTTTAAATTACCCAGTTTTACAAAGGATCAAGTTTAAATACTTCAAAAAAAGTCCTGTGTGATGCAATTCTGAACATCTTTAGTCTACTCCACAGACATATCCCGTCTTCAAAGAATGAGTATATTACACTTAAATAAAATTCTAGGGTTTAGGTGTAAACCTGCTGATATAAATTGTGTTGTTCTCTTTCTGTCAGTATATCATGTACACCTTATAAATAAAAATTATTTTCTATGTATATTTTCCTAATCTAATCACAAAGCAACAAACTGAATATTTTCCCATCAAGATATATAGCAATGACAAAAATAAAGCAGGAATAACTGAGTCAGTGTTCCGCAATCCTTTTGAATCATTTGATCCTGGCTGACAATGATGTGTTCTGTATGCATCATCTTCTGATGCAGCTGAAGGCTTGTAATGAATCAAGAGAAAGGTGTTATTACACCTTCTCACAGACGCAGGCTTTTATACCTAAAGACACACTGATACTTCCACAGCACGTACCTAAGTTTTAACAGGCACACTTGAAGCAAGATTATTATGCCATCACAGAAAAGTATCTCAAAATCACAGTGAACATCTCAGAAAATGCAGCAGCTTACAAAATTAAAGATGGCAGGAGTTCAGATACACTTTATGCACAGAGAATCAATAGACTGACATGCTAAAGCCGTGAGCTAAACCACTACAATTGCTGACAAGCACGTTGTGCCCTCGCCCTATGATAAAGTATATTCCCAAAAATCTCAAAAAATGGTATGTAGGTTGCATTCCTTAACATTGCTAATAGAGCACATACAGCCAGATTCCAACGGTTAAAGCAGCTCAGTTAACACATAGCATCTCTTTAAGACAGCCGGAGCTCCACTGCCAAAATCACATTTATCTACCACCAAATAACAACCATTTTTATTTTCCAGTACCTTGGCTTGTCACAAACATTGTGTCTTTGTTTAAACTCCTTGCTTTAAAACAAGTGTACACAGCTTTATCCTCTCTTAGAAAACAAACAAACAAAAAATTACCTTCTGAGGGGTCAAAACCCTCTGCCTGAACTTTTCAATCGTATCTTGCCCCGCAGCTGCCCATGCACTGGTAAATGCTTCGGTTTTGTCTTCATCCAGGTGAATGCTCTGCAGTTGTTGCTGCAATGAAGCAGGCTTCAAATTATGATAGACTGCCTGTTAAAAAGAAAAATAACTGCTGTTGTCAAGTATGCCTCGACAAGTTGTGACAGATTTATTCTGCCATAGGTGGCCACCATGTTCACACAAGAATTTTACTAGCAACTCTCTGCAAGCACCCTGTTTCTCTTAGCCCTCTGACTGGGAAGATAGCAAGTGTAACTACCTCAACTGTAACTCAAAAGGTGATATTACAAATGACTCAAAACAGACAAACTATGAAAAAATGCATATGCAAGCCAAATCTGAGTATATGTTTCCACGGCACATAACGTTACTATCACTCAGAAAAAATCCTGAGTTTTGATGTCAATTGTGATCATGAATCATAGAATGGTTTGGGTTGGATGCAACCAGTAGAAGAGGTACAATCAACTTCCCTGGCCTGCTGGCCACACTTGCTGGGCAGCCCATTCCAGGACCCAATGACCCTTTCCATGAAAAATTTTTTCCTAATGTCAAGCCTGAACCTCCCCTGGTGGAGCCTAAGGCCATTCACTCTCATCTTGTACCTTGGGAGAAGAGCCCAGCTCCCTCCTCTCCACAACCTCCTTTCAGGGAGTTGCAGAGAGCAATGAGGTCTCCTCTCAGCCTCCTCTGCTCCAGGATAAACACTCCCAGCTCTCTTAGCTGTTCCTCACCAGGCCTGTTCTCCAGCCCCTTCCCCAGCTTCGTTGCTCTTCTCTGGACTTGCTCCAGGGTCTCAACAGCCTTCTTGTGGTGAGGGGCCCACAACTGAACACAGGATTCAAGGAGCAGTCTCACCAGTGCCGAGTCCAGAGGGAGAATCACCTCCCTGACCCTGCTGGTCACACCATGTCTGATCCAAGCCAAGATGCCATTGGCCTTCTTGGCCACCTGGGCCACTGCTGCCTCATGGTCAGTCCCTGTCAACCAACACCCCCAGGTCCCTCTCCTCCAGGCAGTTTCCAGCCAGACTTCCCCTAGTCTGGAGCTGCTCAGGGTTGTTGTGCCACACGTGCAAGACTTGGCCTCGTTTAACCTACTTTGCACAACTTAAGCCAAGTTCAATAATGCCATCTAATATCATCCCTACTGGAATTTAAAAAAATGCACAACTGGTTTGCTTATAGCAAATACAAGGAAAGACTAAACTTCATGATTATCATCAACACTTCTCTCACAGTCATACAGACCTCAATTCCACCTCCTATATTTAGGAAACTCATTCCCCAAATGCAATGAGTCCAACCCAAATCAGGAAGGCATGAAAACAAAAGCAACAAAATCAAGCCTCCAAAATATACATAGTACACTACAGATTTGAGTTAAAAAGGAATTAATAGAAACATGTCTTTTATATTTTTTTAAATCTGCAATTGGATAAAAAACTCAAGTCATAAGGATAGAAACAAGGTACCTGTTCCAAAATGAATGATATTGTTTCAATAACTAGATGAAGATCCTGCTTTTCCAATGAAAAAGCTATTTGAAGCTTTTCTTCCTCCTCTTCACTGAAGCTACTTTCAGCCTGAAGCACAAAAAAAAGTTAGTCCTAATATTCCATCCAGCAACTCAGAAGATACTTGTCAAAATAAAACCATTCTCCCCATTTTTATAAGCACAGTGGCTGTCCAGTTATTTCTAAATAAAAACAACAAAGTTCTTTTCCAACAGAAAAATGCAATCTATTTCTTCTCAACGTAAACAAAAATTAAAAGACAACAGTATCATTTGAGAGCTTACCAAAACTATTTGAAATACATACCAAGAAAATTCACCTGAGAGACACAAAGAAATGTATTCCTTTCAACTATCTGATCATCTCCAGCAATCTTTTATAAATAAAAATAAAAGCAAAGGATGAAGTGCACTACATGAATCAGATCCCAAAGGAAACAGAAGGCAATATGGTAGTGAAGTTAGTTACGTATCCTTCTTGCAGACTGGATACTCTTCTGAAAACCACCCATGATGTTATAAAGGAAATAAAAACCTAGTTTATGCTGATTTTGAAAGTCAGATTTGAATCTACAGCCTAATGCATTACTGAAGACTACTGAGTATATGCTGTTCTTTCAAAATACACTAGTATTATTTACTGCATTTCAGCAAATTAAATAGTAACTTAAATGCAGATATTGCCATCTTCTAAAATGCAATTACTAACAAATCTACTCTACAGACTATCAAAACACCATGTTTAGACCACTTAGTAATACAAAACTGCAAAGCTACACAAAAAAACCCAACTCAGCTGCCAGAACGAGCAAAATGAGGCGATTACACAAATACTTCATTGACCACAACGTCTGTAATAGGAGTCTCTGAATGGAAACATTATTTGAATCATTAGCTGTCAGAAGGAAATGCAGTGCTCTAAGTATCTATTCTGTTAAGGCAAATAAATTTATTTAAATTTCCCAGTGACTGAACATGCCTTAGAGTCAGCTATGTAGGAAAGGACAGCTGTTCTGAAAAAAAAGTTGATGACACTCTCCAGTCACCAAGGACTTAATATTTACACAAAACAACTGAGAAAACCTTCTGCAATAACAGCAGCGTCCAAGCCAGTAGTTTTGGTAGGAATAAAATTAGCAACTGAATCAAATAATTAAAACGAACCTTATCGTCTCAGAGTTATGATCTTTAATATATTTCTGTTTTCTATCCATGCTGCTCTTAACAGCAATATTTAAATATTTGTTTTATATATGTAAGTGTAAAGAAAACAAATTTTGCATTACCTTTTCTATTATTAAAAACACAAAACAAAGGAACAAACAAAATCTGATACTGAAAGATAAAGAAACTGAACAAAACAATTCTTTTTTTAGCACTTGTCTTTCATTTTCCCCTGCAATATGAAGTGCCACAGTTATATTTAGCCTCCATTTGAGTTTTTGGCAGTGTGTGATGAAACTGACTACTGATTTTATTTTTTTATTATTTACTGAGCAAATAAAAAAAGCCAAACCTTCATACAGATGACAAAAATATTCATTAAAAGTTACAGACTTCATTTGTAACCTCAGTTCTACAGATGGCTTTGGCCAAGGTTGTATATTAGTAAAGGTATTTAGGTATATAGTAAAGGTACTTCGCGTAGCAGGTGTGGAGCAGTGGAACAGCTGCCAGGGAAGTAGTTACAGCGCCAAGCCCAACAATATTCCAGAAGTATCTGGATAATGCCCTCAGACACACTGTGTGAACACTGGGGTCGCCCTGTGCAGGGAGAGGACTTAGACTGGATGACCCTTGTGGGTCCCTTCCAACTCAGGACATCAAAGAATTGTTTCATAGAATCACCAGGTTGGAAGAGACCCATCGGATCATCAAGTCCAACCATTCCTATCAATCACTAAACCATGTCCCTCAGCACCTCATCCACCCATCCCTTAAACACCTCCAGGGAAGGTGAATCAACTCTCTCCCTGGGCAACCTCTCACACTGCCCAGTGACCCTTTCTGGGAAAAACTTTTTCCTAATGCCTAGCCTAAATCTTCCCTGGTCGAGTTTGAGGTCATTCCCTCTTGTCCTGTCCCCTGTCCCTTGGCAGAAGAGGCCAGCTCCCTCCTCTGCACAACCTCCTCTCAGGGAGTTGCAGAGAGCAATGAGGTCTCCTCTCAGCCTCCTCTTCTCTAGGCTAAACACCCCCAGCTCTCTCAGCCCTTCCTCATAAGGTCTGTTCTCCAGCCCCTTCACCAGCTTCATTGCTCTTCTCTGGACTCACTCCAGAGCCTCAACATCCTTCTTGTGCTGAGGGGCCCAGGACTGAACACAGGATTCAAGGAGTGATCTCACCAGTGCTGAAGTTTGGAACCAGTGCACCAGTTTGGAAGGGACCATCAAGGACAGCTAATCAAACATCCCCTGCAGAAGCACAGACATCTATAACTCAATCAGGTTCCTCGAAGCCCCATCAGCAATGTAATGTTTCCAGGGATGGGGTATGTACCACCTCTCTAGACAAGCTAAGATCCTGACATACAGAAATAAGGGGACTATATGCACTATATACAGCGTTTGTGTAAAAAGCCAAAGAACTTGCCTCTCCTCAGAGACACCAGCACCTGGAGATGATGGAAGTGGGTTATAAACAAGCGCTACTGGGTCCCACACCATACACCTTCTTCCACTTATTACTAGTTCTCATTTCAATAACCTGAAACAGTTCACAGACTCACAGAAGCGTCTGGGCTAGAAGGAACCTCAAAGCCCATCCAGTCGCACCCCCTGCCACCAGCAAGGACACCTCCCACCAGACCAGGCTGCTCAAAGCCTCATCCAACCTGGCCTTGAACCTCCAGGGATAGGGCGGCTACAATTTCCCTGGGCAACATGTGCCAGGGCCTCACCACTCTTATCATGAAGAATTTCTTCCTAATGTCTAGTCTAAATCTTCCCCCTTCCAATTTAAAGCCATTTCCCCTCATCCTATGACTACTCCCTCGTAGGTGTTCTGAACAATTAGTGATGAGTGAAATTAGACCAAAAGGTGGGGTTTTTTTTTTTAAAAAAAAAAGGAAGCCACTATCCCTTAGCCAAACAAGGCATTAGGAGGAAGTTTTTCACGGAAAGGAAAGGGGCATTGGAATAGGCTGCCCAGGGAGGTGGATGATTCACCTTCCCTGGAGGTGTTCAAGGGATGGGGTGGACGAGGTCCTGAGGGACATGGGTTAGTGTTTGATAGGAATGGTTGACCCGATGATCTGGTGGGTCTCTTCCAACCTGGTGATTCTGTGATTCTATGATTGTGTCCCAAGCAAAGAGGTTCTGTAGCAGTCAGGCTGTGGAGGGTCAGAGCTCTTTCTGACTTGGCTCTACTCCCATCACATCCCACAGGTTGCACAGGAGAGGTGTGGAACCCTCACCCCATACCTGTGACTCCACCTGGCAAAGACTTCTTGCTTCACCCCTCACCCCTGCCCTGGTGGGCACTGCTACCAGCTGAATGCATCCCCTGTGAGCTCCTTTGTCCCAGCCCACCAACCTTCAGGTGCAGTTTCTGCAGGAGGCGGGAGAGAAGCCGTGGGAACCGTCCTGGATCCATAGCATTGAGCAGTGACACAGCCCTGAGGATGCTGTGGGGAAGGAAAGAGGTTGGTAAAGGGGGATGCAGATGTGGATGCAGATCTGAACCCAGGACCTGAAACTGGACCTCGTCCCAGGCAGGACCAGGCCCCAGACTTAGATCCAGACTCAGGACCCAGACCAGAGTTTGGATCCTGACCCAGAATCTAAACTGTGACCCAGAGTCAGACCAAGGACCACAACCTGGTATCTGGACCCAAGACCTAATACCTGGACCCAGGTTCCTGACCCAGAATCTGGGACCCAGCACAAAATCCTGACTCAGGACCCAGAACCCAGGTCTCGACCCAAGACTTTGACCCTGGTCTTGATCCAGCACCCAGATCAAGGAGCCCAGCCCTAGCCCCAGACTGGAACCCAGGACCAGACTCAGATCTCAAGTTAAGATCCATATTCAGACCCACGTCCTGGAACCAGGATCCAGAACCCAGACGCAGTATCCAGACCCTTGGACCCAGACCCCGAAGTAGGACTAGACCTCAGACTCCACACCAAAACCCAGGATGTGGTTCTAGACCCAGGACGAGGTTCCAGACCCAGGAGGAGGTTCCAGACCCAGGACCTGGACCCACACCCCAACCCAGGACCCGGCACCCAGAATCTGGACCAGGATCGAGGATCCAGACCAGGACCCAGGCCCACACCCAGATCCCAACCCAGGATTCAAACGCAGCTCCGGGCCCAGGACCGGGATTCTGGACCCAGGAGCAGACCCTGGATGCAGGACCCAGACCCGACACAGGACCCAGGTCCAGACTGAGACCTGTCCCCGGTTCCGCGCCCAGCCCAGCCGCGCGGCACAGCAGCCGGTACCGATCGCTTTCCGGCACCAAGGGCGCCGCCATGTTTGCTGCCGCAGCCCCGCTCGGACGGCAGCTCGGAGGGGCCAAACGCCGCCTCTCCGCCCGCCCCTCCCTGGCGGTCGCGCGCCCGCGGGAGCCACATATAGCCTCGCCCTGCCCGGCCTGTTTGCCTGTGCCCTTGGCATCTGTGTCTCTGAATTGAAGCCTCATAGAACCATGCAGTCGTCAGGATGGACACATGTCCCTCAGCACCTCGTCCACCCGTCCCTTAAACCCCCCCAGGGAAGGTGGGCAGCCTCTGACACTGCCCAATGACCCTTTCTGGGAAAAATATATTCATGAACCTACCCTGGTGGAGCTTGAGGCCATTCCCTCTCATCCTGTCCCCTGTCCCTTGGCAGAAGAGCCCAGCTCCCTCCTCTCCTCAACCTCCTTTCAGGTAGTTGTAGAGAGGTCTCCCCTCAGCCTCCTCTCCAGGATAAACACCCCCAGCTCTCTCAGACCTTCCTCATAAGGCCTGTTCTCCAGCCCCTTCACCAGCTTCGTTGCTCTTTTCTGGACTCGCTCCAGAGCCTCAACATCCTTCTTGTGGTGAGGGGCCCACAACTGAACACAGGATTCAAGGAGCAGTCTCAGCAGTGCTGAGTTCAGAGGGAGAAGAACCTCCCTGGCCCTTCTGGTCATACTGTGTCTGATCCAAGCCAAGATGCCATTGGCCTTCTTGGCCACCTGGGCCACTGCTGGCTTATGGTCAGTCGCTGTCAACCAACACCCCCAGGTCCTTCTCCTCCAGGCACTTTCCAGCCAGACTTCTCCTAGGCTGGAGCTGCTCAGGGTTGTTGTGACCAAAGTGCAGGATCCGCCATTTGGCCTCATTAAACTTCATCCCGTTGGTCTCAACCCATGCATCCAGCCTGTTCAGATCAGGTTGGAACCTCCCGACCCTCCAGCAGATCCACACTTCCACCTAGCTCAGTGTCATCCACAAACTTGCTCAGGGAGAACTCGATGCCTTCATCCAGGTCATTGATGAAGACATTGAACTGGGCTGGACCCAGCACTGAGTCCTGGGGACACCACTTGGAACTGGCCTCCAGCTGGAACCTCCCTGGCCCTTCTGGTCACACCATTTCTGATCCAAACCAAGATGCCATTGGCCTTCTTGGCCACCTGGGCTACTGCTGGCTCATGTTCAGTCACTGTAAACCAGCACCCGCAGGTCCCTCTCCTCCTGGCAGCTTTCTGGACATAATTCAGTGTGTGAGCAGTCGACTGGTGGTTTGGGCACAAAGGGTTACAGTACATGGGTTTGCGTTGGGCTGGTGATCAATCACTAGTGGGATTCCCCAGGGATCCATCGTAAGGCTAGGACTCTAATGACTTCATAAATGACCCATCCAACTCAGGACATTCTATAATTCTCTGTGTGGTAATAAACCGTGGTAGGCTCAAGAGAAAGGTGGGAAAAGGCTGGAAATTTTTGAGGTACTGTAAAGAAATGTTTTATAAGCTGGAAACTTGCCACGATGGAAGTGAGGGGAATTTGGTCTTTAACTTCAACAGGACCAGGATTTCAGCCAGGACGTTTGAAAACGCAATGTGTGCTTAAGGAGACTCAGCCTTAACAACCAACTTCAGGAAAAGTGACAAACCTGGCCATACTACAATGGGAATTTTAAAGCAAAGAATTCCTGGCTGAGGCTTTTAACAACACTTCTACTATACCTCTTCCCAGAAGTTGGGCTCACAGTCGCTGTTATGAAAGGCAGCTCCATATTTCAAGCCATTATTCTGGGCTGAAATAAAATTACATTCACCGAATTCATCCGGTTTTCTGCACTCTTATAAAACAGGAAAATACAATATTCTTGAAAGAAATTTATTTGGCTGCAAAAGAAAAGCCTCTCCATGCTGAAACAATCTAACTTCCTGTTCTAGGAAATCTCCCTTGAGAGCAGAACTTTATAAAGTTTCTTCAGTCAAAATGAGCACGGGCGACTGGAAGTCTAGACAATTGCTTACTTATTTAAAAAAGTTCCATCTGATACAGGTACTGGATGCACCACTCAGGCCACTTCTTGGGGTTTATAATCAGGTGGACCTGTGTTCGAATGTTTTCTTTCATACTTTGCTGCATCAAATGAATATTCAAAAGAACAGTCAAAACAATGAACATTAAAGACTCAGCTGGACAGGATCCTGAGAACCCTCTTCCAGCTGGACCTGCTTCAGGCAGGAGGTTTGACTTGAGACCTCTGGAGGTTTCTTCTGCCCTGAATCGTTCTGTGTTACTGAAAACCTCACTGAAGAAAGATGTGATTGGAAATAATAAATAAGGAAGCTAACCTGGCAAGGTGTTATCAAATGCACAGTTAAATAATTTTTTTTTTTTTGGTAATACCTTTTCTGTTCCTAAAAAAGAATTTAAAAAAATGACTTCTCAAATATCCATTCATATATTACTGCTTTGTACTTGCATCCGTGATCCATTTTTCCCATGTGAATAATAGCTCTTTTTTCACTAAGCTAATGATATTACACAATTTAATGTGTTTTATCAATTGTCTTAACTATCCATCAAATTAAGATATATTTTGAGTCGAATTGTTACCCATTTTTTGACTTCCACCCGAGTGGAAATATTCCACTTTGACATGTACGTTGTATGGTCTTTTGGATTAATTTGCTCATATCCTGTGACAAAATATTAGGCATCGCTAACTGAGACTTTAGACCACTTAGCTGCTAATTAAAGTCAGAAACCTTACTGCCTTACAACAGTCTTGAAAATCTCAGGCCCTCCTACTTTGCATTTCCAGAAACTGAACTACGTTTTCTGCTCTTTTGCAAGACCAAGCAATACTTCGTGTTATTTGGTTATAGTTTGTTTTACAGACCGTGCTCACCACCCAGGTCTTCAGTTAGAAATCATTTAAGCTCTGCTTTTATAGTACTTCCATGTTTACCAGGCGAAACTGATTACGTAGAGTATGAAAAGGATGTATAGTTAGGAATAATGGAATGCTTTCTATACAAGGTTAGTTAAGCACTGTAATAAATTGTATGAGAAACTACAGAAGTTCTTTCATTAGAGGTTTTATAGCACAAAGAGACAAATACCAGTCATGGAAAATCATAGAATCACAGAATCATAGAATGGTTTGTATTAGAAGAGACCTTAAAGATCATCCAGTTCCAACACCCCTGCCATAGGCAGGGACACCTCCCACCAGCCCAGACTGCCCAGGAACCATCTAACCTGGCATTGAACCCCTCCAGGGATGGGGCAGCCACTGCTTCCCTGGGCAACCAGTGCCAAGGCCTCACCACTCTTATGGTGAAGAAATTTTTCCTTATATCTAGTCTAAATCTGCCTCTCTACAGTTTATAGCCATTGCCCCTAGTCATATCACACCATGCCCTCGGTAAATCACAGAATCACCAGGTTGAAAGAGACCCACCGGATTATGGAGTCCAACCATTCCCAACAATCACTAACCCATGTCCCTCAGCACCTCGTCCACCCGTCCCTTAAACCCCTCCAGGGAAGGTGAATCAACTCCCTCCCTGGGCAGCTTCTGACACTGCCCAATCACCCTTTCTGAGAAAATTTTTTTCCTAATGTCCAGCCTAAATCTCCCCTGGTGGAGCTTGAGGCCATTCCCTCTTGTCCTGTCCCCTGTCCCTTGGGAGAAGAACCCAGCTCCCTCCTCTCCACAACCTCCTTTCAGGGAGTTGGAGAGAGCAATGAAGTCTCCTCTCAGCCTCCTCTTCTCCAGGCTAAACACCCCCAGCTCTCTCAGCTGTTCCTCTTGTTCTCCAGCCCTTTCCCCAGCTTCATTGCTCTTCTCTGGACTCACTCCAGAGCCTCAACATCCTTCTCACACCCTTCCTAGAGCTGCAGAGCCCATGCCGACGTTGTCCCCCCTACCCCTCCATCCGCCCACCCAGCGTCCATGTTGTCCCCTCAAATGTCCCTCCCCAGCTCTCTTGTAGTCCCCTTTTAGGTGCTGGTAGTTTGCTATAAGGTCTCCTCAGAGCCTTCTTGTCTCCAACCCGACTCTCTCAGCCTGTCCTCCTACGGGAGGTGCTCCAGCCCCCTTGCTCATCCTTGTAGCCTCCTCTGGACCTGTTACAACAGTTCCAGATCTTTCTTATGTTGAGGATTCCAGAACTGGACACAGCACTCCACATGATGTCTCACAAGAGAGGAACAGAGGGTCAGAATCCCTCCCTCCCTGCTGGCCATGCTGCTCTGGATGCAGCCCAGGACACGGTTTGCCTGGGCTGTGAGTGCACATTGCTGGCACCTGTCGAGCTTCTACTCTTGGGCAGTAAATGTGTAGAAAGTGAGTAAAGCTGATCAAGCATTGAGGACTACAGGCTTTCAGGATCCTGTCAGGACCTGTTTTCTTTGCATGTATTGTTTTCTCTGTTTTCTTTGCTCCTCTGATCCACTTTTTATCCCATAGCCTCTTACTTGCAATGCCATTCCCTCAACACTTAAGACTTTCCATTTTCTGTCATATTCATCTCTGCTATTTTTCCTTACTTCTTGAGGTACACACAAAAGAACGTGTTGAAATCCTTCAAGATCTGATGTGTACAATGTACCTGACGCTACTTATAGACTAAGTAATTGTCCTACAGCTCAGTGAAAATAAATCAATAATGTTTCACTTGCAACTTGCTGAAGCAATTGATGTTAGCAAACTATAAGTTGGTGAGGCAGGGACTGAATAGTGCCTTTTACCTAGTATTAAATAGCTTGACTGCTGAAATCTTATTGAAAAAAAATCCGCGTTTATTTATAGTGTGTTTTAATTGTTTCACATAAATCACATCTATCAGAAATAAACACTCTTCTGTTGCTGTGTGTGACTATTACTGTTACGAAACCATCTACCAGTCTTTCTGTGGCATTATTTATGTTCTGTTGAATGAGTAATCCCATTAGAATCACCAGAACTACTTGGATTCTGCTTGGAATGAGAAAGAGGAGGGGAATTCTAGTTTATTGGTTCTGTATGCTGCTTTATTGTTTGTTTTTTTTATATTTATGTGTGAACATTCACTCTTGCGTCTAGTCATGTGAAAAGAGTCATGTTATTTGGATGACACAGTACTTCACAATGGAAACTGGGGATGCGTAGCCATCTCCTTTATTCCAAAGCATCTATGAGCATTCGAGAGATGCAGCTGTGGACAACAGACCTTAATTTGTTTAATTACAACACAAACAGTTATGACCCTTTAAGGGACCGGCATTCATATTCTTACACCTGATGGGAGGGTCAGTACTATGCAGGGCCAGGCCAGTGGAGAAAAGACATCTTACTCTCTGCAAAAGATAGATCAGAAAATCTGATCTATGGTTCATACCAAAATTACAAATTAGGACTAGTGAGATCCAAGTATCCCACTCTATATAAAGTTCAAAGTGCCTGTTAGCTCAAACTTGGTATATCTCCTTCCAACCCCAATGTGATGAAATAAAATAGTCCAGTGCATAATCATGCATGATTTATTTTAAAAGGTTTTAATATTATGAACAATGCATCAAAGGAAATTCTACTATCAATATTGCTCTCACTAGCTAAGAAACTGAATGGCTGCAGCAGCTGTAATGAATTTGGTGCAAATGTTTAGCTAAGGCATATTTAAATATTTACCCAAGAAGCATCAGTCAGTATTTCTTTAGTCAAGCTTTTCTGCTTTTCCCACTGAAGTGAATCAATTCTTTGCTCTACTCTGGTAGAGTAGAGCCCTCTCCACACTTCCACACAGCTCAGTGTCATCTGCAAACTTGCTCAGGGAGCACTCGATGCCTTCATCCAGGTCACTAATGTCATTAATGAAGACACTGAACAGGGCTGGACCCAGCACTAAGCCCTGGGGACACCACTTGTCACTGGCCTCCAGCTGGACTTAACTCCATTTCCCACCACTCTCTGGGCCCTCCAGACAACCAGTTTTCCCCCCAGGAGAGTGTTACCTGTCTAGGCCAGAGGTGACAGTTTGCGAAGCAGAATGCTCGGAGAAACTGTGTCAAAGGTATCATTCCTTTCAGACTCCACAGTGATTTATACATATCTGTGCACTTGAGTGCACTTATTTACAAGGTGGCTGATGTGAGCCTTCAGCTGAAAAAACCTCCTGAAAACCTACAGAGCAATCTCGTGCACCTGTGTTATTCAGATGTCTCTGCTTCTGGGTCTGGAGTAAATTTTCAGTGCAAAAACTATGCTTCAGCCTTACCATTGTCCGTGACTATAAATAATGCAATACCAAGCTGGAAATACATAATAAGCCATGGCAATAATTCTCCCTCTGAAAGTACTCACCTATTTCCCTGCTCTATTATATTCAAGCTCAGAATGATCCTTTACACTCTGTATTACTGTGTTGCAAACTGGACTAATTTCACTCTTCTTATTAATGGTCATTTCCCTATTGATGGCAGCTTGGTTTGGTTTGGTTTGGTTTTGTGGAAAAAATATTGAAAGCAATTGTAAGTGTCTTGACAATAAAATGGTACTGGAGAAGTCCTACCAATTGTTTTTGTTTTATTGCACAGTCCTGAAGAAGAGAGGCATTTCCTTCTGCAGATACTTCCAGGGCAGAATTGCTTTTCCTGCAGTTTTCTTCTTCAATATCACTCATTTTATCACCCTTGTGAAAAATGTATATACATATATGTTAGACATGTAAAGAGATCCACAAATTTTAGGTATTAATTTTAAGGTAAGCAAATATACATACTAAGTTTTTATGTGTTCTCAGCTAACAGCAAGCACAGAACAAACTGTGGCACAGCATCAGCCTAGATTTACAAAATATATTAAAATATCGTAAGTAACATAGAATAATAGAATCACTGAATAATAGAATCATTAGGTTGGAAAATCCTTTTGAGATCATCAACTCCAACTGTACCTTTCCACTACTAATCATGTCCCCAAGCACCTCATCTACCCAACTTTTAAACACCTCCGGGGATAGTGATTCAACCGCCTCCCTGGGAAGCTGTTCCAGTGCTTGATAAAAGTTTCTATGAAGAAATTTTTCCTAATGTCCTATCTAAAATTTTCCTGATAGTTTCAGGACGTTCCCGCTTGTCCTATCACCTGTGGCTTGGGAGAATCATAGAATCACCAGGTTGGAAGAGACCCATCAGATCATCGAGTCCAACCATTCCTATCAATCACTAAACCGTGTCCTTCAGCACCTCATCCACCCATCCCTTAAACACCTCCAGGGAAGGTGAATCAACCACATCCCTGGGCAGCCTCTGACACTGCCCAATCATCCCTTCTGTGAAAAATTTCCTCCTAATGTCCAGCCTAAATCCCCTGATGGAGCTTGAGGCCATTCCCTCTTGTCCTGTCCCCTGTACCTTGGCAGAAGAGCCCAGCTCCCTCCTCTCCACAACCTCCTTTCAGGGAGTTGCAGAGAGCAATGAGGTCTCCCCTCAGCCTCCTCTTCTCCAGGCTAAACACCCCCAGCTCTCTCAGCTGCTCCTCTTGTTCTCCAGCCCTTCCACCAGCTTCATTGCTCTTCTCTGGACTCACTCCAGAGCCTCAACATCCTTCTTGTGCTGAGGGGCCCACAACTGAACACAGGATTCAAGGAGCAGCCTCACCAGTACAGAGTCCAGAGGGAGAAGAACCTCCCTGGACCTGCTGGTCACACCATTTCTGATCCAAGCCAAGATGCCATTGGCCTTCTTGGCCACCTGGGCCACTGCTGCCTCATGGAAGTCGCTGTCAACCAACACCCCTAGGTCCCTCTCCTCCTGGCAGCTTTCTAGACAGACTTCTTGAGGGAAATTGTCTCTAAGTGTTCTGGCCAGGGCGTGTCAGCCAGGCCACAAAGGTTTTAAATGATGCTGTTATTATGTTAATGAAGTAAAGCCTGCAGGTGGGAGAGACAGGTGTTACCTAGCGGGATGGCTGATTGGCAAATATAGGTACATTACAAGGACGAAGTGACCAATTTTGCCTGAAATTCGGGCCTACTGGAAGGAAGCGTAGGATAATTAATAAAGGTCTCCATTTTGAAATCACATTGATTTGTACATGGAGTCCATTTGGCCCCTGCACCTTTAAATTCTCCCAGTCTGTAGCTGCTCAGGGTTGTTGTGCCCCAAGTGCAGGACCCACCATTTGGCCATGTTAAACCTCTAAACCATTAGACTCAGCCCATGGATCCAGCCTGTTTAGGTCCCTTTGCAGAGCCAAGAAGTGGCCAAGAAGGCCAATGGCATCTTGGCTTGTATCAGAAATGGTGTGGCCATCAGGTCCAGGGAGATTCTTCTCCCTCTGTACTCAGCACTGGTGAGGCCGCTCCTTGAATCCTGTGTTCAGTTGTGAGCCCGTCACCACAAGAAGGATGTTGAGGTTCTGGAGTGAGTCCAGAGAAAAGCAATGAAGCTGGTGAAGGGGCTGGAGAACAAGAGGAACGGCTAAGACCAACACTCATGTCTTCACATGAACAAAACCTGTATCACTTTATTATTTGTTAAGCCACCCTCAGAAAACTTCAGGTATATAAATATTCCAGAAACTAGAGAAATCATAGAATCATAGAATCATAGTATAACCAGGTTGGAAGAGACCCATCGGATCATTGAGTCCAACCATTCCTATCAAACACTAAACCACGTCCCTCAGCACCTCATCTACCCGTCCCTTAAACACCTCCAGGGAAGGTGAATCAACCACCTCCCTGGGCAGCCTATTCCAATGCCCAATCACCCTTTGTGTGAAAAACTGCCTCCTAATCTCTAGCCTAAATCTCCCCTGGCGGAGCTTGAGGCCATTCCCTCTTGTCCCGTCCCCTGTCACTTGGGAGAAGAGCCCAGCTCCCTCCTCTCTACAACCTCCCTTCAGGTAGTTGCAGGTGTGAAGGTGCAGGTGAGAAGCAGTGTCCTGCCGAACTCCGGTGTGAAGGTTGGGGTATCCTACACAGGGACAGGAGCTGGATAATCCTTGTGGGTCCCTTCCAACTCAGGGCATTCTATGATTCTAAGATTCTAAGACCTAAAACCGATTTGGAAATGTGCCAAAGAAAGCATCAGCAGGCAGGAGCAGTCATGTCGCTTGCCAGCAGGTGACACTGTTGTCCCAGCTGCGATTCCTTTCCCAAAGTTTCAGAAAGGAACCCCTAGACGGGAGAATGGGCAGGACAGCCCTGGGCACGTTCTCTGACATTATTCATCGAATCACGGAATTATAGAATGGTTTGGGTTGCAAAGAGACCTTTAGGAACAGAAGCGGATGCTTTTTTGAGAGGTGAAAAAAGCAGCCTTCAGCCTGTTTCAGAAGAGAGGGTTTTCCTTTCTCCCTTTCAGTGACCTGAAGACTGAACAAGATTGCAACAGGTTGCTCTACAGCATCAGTGTCCTGGGACTTGACCATCTTTTTAGGGTTAGATAAGGAAGGCTATTCGTAGAGTCATAGAATAACCAGGTTGGAAGAGACCCACCAGATCATTGAGTCCAACCATTCCTATCAAACACTAAACCATGTCCCTCAGCACCTCATCCACCTGTCCCTTAAACACCTCCAGGGAAGGTGAAACAACCACCTCCCTGGGCAGCCTCTGACACTGCCCAATCACCCTTTCCTTGAAATTTTTTTTCCTAATGTGCAGCCTAAACCTCCCTTGGTGGCCATTCCCTCTTGTCCTGTCGCCTGTCATTTGGGAGAAGAGCCCAGTTCCATCCTCTCCACAACCTCCTTTCAGGGAGTTGGAGAGAGCAATGAGGTCTCCCCTCAGCCTCCTCATCTCCAGACTAAACAACCCCAGATCTCTCAGCCGCTCCTCATAGGGCCTGTTCTCCAGCCCCTTCACCAGCTTCGTTGCTCTTCTCTGGACTCACTCCAGAGCCTCAACATCCTTCTTGTGCTGAGGGGCCCAGAACTGAACACAGGATTCAAGACCATTCATGTTTGCTGTATGACAGCCTGCTTTCCTACGGGAAATTTCCTAGAGACCCACAAATAAAACAAGAATGAAGGCCGTTGCTCCAGGGAAAATTATCATTGCTCTTTATTTGCATTTGTATCCTGGTAATGATTTACTTCCTATATCCCCTGTTGTGTCCAACCATGCACTCAGCATTCTTATGAGTGTACATGACCATCATCTGTGTCTGGTTTATTATTGTGTAGGGGTCAAAAGCAGAATAGCTACCAGCAGCTACCATTGTAAATATGCAGAATTCCCATGTGTCCTCTGGTGGTGCAAATATTTGACTCCTTTGGAAACTAGTTTCTAGCAGTTATCTTAGTTATCTGGAGCCAAACACACAAAATCAAGAGCCACTTTTGAAATACTGGCATGGAATGAACATGCATCTTGTTCTTAATGTCTTTGCACCTCTGAAAGTATCCTGTGCAGTAAATGTAGCACTTTTCTGTCTCCATATATTTTGTGGAAATAAAGTGTTAGATTTTAGACTTCAAGAAAGATAATAAAAAATGATGCAGAATGTGACTTGGAGACTGTGGAAAATTCAGAAACTGGTGAGAGTCACAGGACTGATCATCCTCCATATCATGTTCTGAAGGGGCATAGGGGAATGAGGGAGATTTCAGGACTCAGACATCCGCTCTCAAGTCTGCAGAACCTAATTGTTCAAAGCAAAGTATTCTTGGTCCTGATGCAGGGTTTTTTCATCTACCATTTTTGATCTGGCTGTAGTGATAACTTAGGGGCAATGAAGTGAATGCTAGTCTCTTCCATAAACACTCCAACTCTAGGGATAACTATCAATTGTACTCTTCCTCCAAAAAAACCCCCAATCGATTTTCTCCTACACCTTCTGAATAGTGCAAGTCCTTCCTGGGGGTTGATTCAACATCTCCCTATGCCTCTACTGCATGGCTGGGAACTGTGAAATCCAGCACAGATCCTAGGCACAGCTGACAAGGCTGAAAGCAGATTAAGGGAGGGAGAAAACTGAGGGCTGTGTTGTATTAAAAGGTACTTGGTCTTATCCAAGAGACAGATGTTTCTGCTCAGAGAACATTTTCAGAAAATTCTGGGATTTAGAAGGAACTGCATTTGTTTATGATTTTCATAAGAGAAATATTTTCCTATATCTGCTCTTTCAAGAATGTAATATTCCTATTTATGATCCTTGCAGACTGCACCGCTAAATATTTCAGCCACTGTGAATCGTGGTGAGTGGCATCCAGATACTTCAGGCTGCATGATCTCAGCAACCTAAAGCTGGCAGGTCTTGCAAGGCTTGCCAGAGTGAATGCACATTGTTTTCAAGTTGTATTTGTTCATGTCATTGGGGACTTTCTGGCTTAGATATGTAAGCACATTCATCACCTTCACTACAGAAAAGCAAGATTAATTAAGGCTTTAATCCCTCTATGTCCACACGCATTAGACTGACCTACTGCAACAGTCCAATCTTCCTCACAGCCCAGTTCTGTAGAGGTGTCTGTGGGCTCAGAAACCAGCTGTCAGTTTGTGGCACCTTCATGTATGCACCTTGAAACCTCTATAGAATATTTGGTGCCAAATTAAGAATGAGAATAAAACATTCTTTCTCAGGATCAGCTGTGGACTGAGCTCTAAAGATACGGAAAGGCCACTTACCAGGTAGCCTGTACCTTCTGTCATAGACCCATACATGCTTATGTGTTCAGAAGATGGACTCAAATTCAGCTGGGAAACATAGACCAGATGAAGAAATAGGCCTCATCTGGTTTCCCAGAAATCTGATAAACTTGGTGACAGAGCAACAGCCCATTCTGTGACAGGAGTCTAGAAGAGTAAATCCCTCCCTCTCCCAGTAAAATAAAACAAAGCCTTACGAGTTTTCACTCCCAAGCCAAGAGCCTTTCTGCTGTAACTGGAAGTGAGGGATCCTTTGGCTAAACTCTAAGAGATAATTATAAAATTATGTTCATCTTCTGGATGTCATGCAGTATGCAGAAGAGATCTACCAGATTTACCTTCTGAAAACCTGTATTTATGAATAGAGTATGTTCAGCTCAGAGTAGGCAAGAGAGAAGGAAGGTTCTCCAGATTTTTAAATTCTACTCACCAAACGAAGGGGCTGAGGCAGGTTTACTGCTGCACAATTCCTCTGATAGTTGAAGTATGACATCAGCCCTGCAGCAACTGAAACAGAAGACAAATAATCAAACTAGTCCTCCCTAGAGAAGTAGGCTGAAGACAGGACCAGGTAAACGTCTTAGAGGACCTCACACTGTCTCGTTAATTATGGCTTTTAAATAGTACTTAGCACAGAGATTGGAAATAAAGAACTTCTATAAACAGGGGTGAGAGTCCCCATTTATCACTTTCATCTGTGCTAGGGGCACAGAACAAATGTGTTTCTTGGGGCTTTTTTTTCCCCTGAAAGGCAAGTAAACAAAAACCCCCAACCAAACCAAAATAAGAAAACTGTAATAACTAGTGCATTTTAAAAAATGGAGACTTTTTTTTTTTTTTTGAGCACATGGACATACTAAAGGACTGGTTTACTACTCTAGACAAAACGTTCTGAATTGTGTTCACCATTTCTAACAATCAAAACCCATAATCAATACATTCACCAATAACTAAAGTGATATTGCAAGCTTACAGTTCAGCTTGTTCTCTTTCCGTTTTGTTTGTTGCACCAGTAGAGATAACTCAGTCTCCTCCTGGTAGACCCAGGTGCCTGTTTCCAGCTGCAACCACTCATGGCTTTTATTGCTCTTCCCTAGAACACAGCTAAATCCTAAGGAACATCCTAAACTATCAAGTTTTATAAATACTCCTATTGTGCTTAGGCAAGTAGTCCAACGAGTCTTTTATCTTCATCATCTGTATCCCTCCATCCTCTCAGGTATTTCACAACCCAATCTGAGGGCAAATAAATTTGTTGTTTAACAAAGTATTTTCTTTCCCTCCCAGCACTTTTAAAACCAAAAGCTGATATAATTCTTGCAGAAGAGCATAGCTAGGTGATTTAAATGCTGCTACACACGCTTTCATTCTGTTCTACAGACTGTATTCTTTGTTGTGAAAAATAAACCAGGAATCCCTCAAGGGAAAAGAAATTCATGGTCTCCAGAGTGCTCATACAACAGCAAGACACAAACAAAAACCTACAACCTGCTTCATTCTCCTCTATTTTTTTGTAATGCTCCTCAGATTTATCCGTATTGCACATAATGGAGAAAAAAAGAATTATTAACTCTATAAATAAAAAATATAAATTTAAACCACCTGATACTTAGTATCTCCTTTTCTTCCATTTTGCTTATACTAATACATATGTATCTGAACTTCATTTTAATTTTTTGTGCCTGAGTTCTGATATTTGCTCATCATGGCATATGTGAATATGTGCAGCCTGCGGTCTACTCAGAATGGTTTTTACTGATTGGGTCTTGGGCTGCAATAAGTGAGGATGTCTTCATAGATTAAAAGTGAAATTCCTAATGGTTCCTACAGCGACAAGTCTTCCCCACCATGAGCAGGTGATTGTAAATATGCTGTGGATGATGTCAAACAAATGTTCCTGCTGTTGAGGGTAGGAGGAGATGGGGAGAAAATCAGAGAAATGGCTAAACTTTTGTTAAATTTCTTTTTCCCTTCCTGGCATTATCCAGTGTTAAGCAGATTGCTCCTTGTACATCTTAGCTCACTCAGCCATGCAGTGTGCTCAGTAGCATCCCTGCAGCCAGTGTAAACAGGGCAGCTGAAGAGAAAAAAAATGTGGCTTTCAGTGTTAAAAATGGATCCATGATATTCTCATCCAATTGGGAAACAGTCCCTCAGGACTCTTGGATTTCACTGTTAAATGTTGAAATAGAACGGGGTCTTAGTGTTATTCCTCCCTGTTTACAATTCTTTCATCCTACTCTCCCCCTCCTTTTGTCTAAACTGCTGGGTTTGTCAGGCGTTTCTACCATTTTTTTCCTCCTTTTGGGATTTTCAAGCTGGCAACAGTGGGGAGTGGGGAGGTTGAGGGTCTGGGTAACTGGCAGGGAGAAAGCACATGAAAGGCCCCTCAGCACAAGAAGGATGTTGAGGCTCTGGAGCGAGTCCAGAGGAGAGCATCAAAGCTGGGGAAGGGGCTGGAAATGAGCTGCAAAAGTGATAACTAAAGCCACTAAGCAGACCTACTCAACAACAATGTCTTTCATGACTAAATTTAACCCTGTTTATTTCAAACGTCTATTTCATCTTGGAAGGACTCGGGGTTCCTGCTCGCCGAGGAGCTCGAGGTGAGGCAGTAACGTGCGCTCGCAGCCCAGAAGGCCAATTGTGTCCTGGGCTGCATCAAAAGAAGCGTGGCCAGAAGGGCGAGAGAGGTGATTCTGCGCCCTTCTTCCTCTCTTGTGAGACCTCACCTGGAGCCCTGCTCGTCCTGCTGCCTTGGGCGGGTTCAGGGCTGCTGTGCTGGGCCCTTCTCTCTTCCAGGCCTCCTGGTCACGCTCCCGTTGCCCATCTCTCACGCTTTTCCAGGGCCACCCAACCCTCCCTGCCATGTTGCCGAGTCACAGGGGGTCCCTCTGTGACCTCACTCTGGGACCCCACCCTGCACCCCACTGGCTGCAGCCCCAGAGATCAGTGTCCGTCAGGACAGCCAGCGCGACAGGCAGCAGAGCTCACGGCTCCCGAGCAGAGCTCACGCCTCACCCCGCGGTGCCCAAGCGTTTCCCTCCATAGGTCCTTTCCTTGTCCCCAAGGATGGCAGCGAGACCTCCCAGCCCACCTGGGGTGTCCCTGTGGGAGGACGTGTCTCCCCAGGTGAGCAGCAACGCACGGCAGCCCCGTGAGGTTCATCTGGGGCAGCCCCGTGGCATCCGTGAGGGTGAGGGGCCCTGCTGGGCTGGGCAGGACTCAACACCAGGTCACGGAGTGGCTTGTGTCCCTCTGCTCCGCTCTTGTGCAACCCCAGCTGGAGCCCTGCGTCCAGTTCTGGAGTCCTCAGCACGGGAAGGACATGGAGCTGTTGGGACGGGTCCAGAAGAGGCCACGAGGAGGACCCAGGGGCTGGAGCAGCTCCCGCACAAGGACAGGCTGAGAGAATTAGGGCTGTTGAGCCTGGAGAAGAGAAGGTTCCAGGGAGAGCCTAGAGCAGCTTCCAGTCTTGAAAAGGGCTCCAGGAATGTGGGGCCGGGGGGTGGGAGGGGCAGGGACAGGATGAGGGGAATGCTTTGGAGCTGACAAGAGAGGAAATTCACATGAGATCTAGGAAGAGACTTTTTCCCGTGAGGGCGGGGAGGTCCTGGCCCAGGTTGCCCAGAGCAGTGGTGGCTGCCCCAGCCCTGGGGTTGTTGAAGGTCAGGTTGGATGTTCCTCGAGAGACCCTGATCCAGTGGGAGGTGTCCCTGCCCACGACACTGGGTGGAAATGGATGTGTTTGAGGTCCCTTCCAAGCCGAAGCATTGCAAGCCTCACTGTCCCTGCTCAGAGGGTTCCTGGTGCCCATGAGCCCAACCTTCTTCCCTCCCCCTGGGCCTCTCCTCTTCTCCTCCGCGGGCAGTGAGTGCAGCCCCTGCTGCCAGCTCCACTGCAGCTGCTCCCTTCCTTCCTCCACAGGCACTGGAAAGGTATCTGGAAAGAGCGGAGAAGACAGACATTGTCCTCATGGCCATTGAAGCCATGAGAGACTCAAGCCCCTTTCAGAGGGAGGCAACCCGACTCCTGCAGGATGTGATCGTGCGGGACCCTGCCTTCTGGCTGGCGGAGGTAGGTGGCCCATGGCAAGGTTGCCCTGCCCTTGAGCCCTCCCACAGCCTCTTCATCCCTCCAGCCCTGCCAGGCCCAGCAATCTCGGGCACCTGAATCCTGCAGAGGGATGGAAAGGGCAGCTGAGGCTCCACGGGCAGAAGCATCTTCACTCGGCTCTCCTTCAGGTCCCCAAGATCATGACCTGCATCGACGCAAGTATAGCACAGCTCAAGTCGGAGTCAGCCCTGGAGATGGTGGAAACAATCCTTTTCCTGATGACCAAGCACTACCCCAAGGAAGTTGCTTCAATGTTGAGGGAGATGTTTCCACCGACTAACAGGTAGGAACTCCATCGGCCTTGAGGGCTGATCCCTGTGGGGAGAGGAGCGCAGAGACTCTCTAGAAGCCAGAGTCAAGAGTCAAGGCAGCCCAGCTGAGGGCAAGGTCCACGTCCTGCAGGGCTGCCCCAGGCAGGGTTGCGGTGGCCAAAGCCGCCCTGCTGACGGAGAGCTCTCCCTTGCAGAGATACCCTGTCACTCTGGGAGCTCACCCTCTCCATGCCCTGGCCGCTGGAGAAGCTTTTGGAGGAGATGTTCCTGGCCTTGCAAGACGAAGAGGAGAAGGACTGTGACGCTCCTCCTGAGGACTCCTGCATCCTTATCTTGACTGTGAGTTGACAGGAAAGCTCCAACGTCCTTGTCCTCAGCTTCTGGCGGAAGCAGGAGCTTCACGGTGCCAGGTCACTCACTGCTGCCTTTCTTCAGGTGCTGGCCTGCAAGGATTGGAAAAGAGAGACTATTCCAACAAAATACCATATCTGGAGGACTCTGAGGCGCTCCAACCTGGTGACGGTCTCCCTTGTGCTCAGGGCCCTTCTGAGGCTGTCGGAGAGAGCCGAGACGGTGAGCAAGGTGTTGGGAAGGGGAGCTGCCCTGGCAGCCAGGGGCCAGGAGGGCGGGGAAGGTGGGATTCAATTGGTGAGGTAACAGCTCCAAAGACTCTCCTTGCCCTGCTGGTGCCTGGGGGCTGCCTGGGGACTTTCCAGGCATGGACCTCTGTGCCTGGGAAGGTAATGGAAGAGGTCCTCCTCGGAGCTTTGCTAGGGAGCATGGAGGTGATAGGAGACAGCCAACACGGCTTCACCAAGGGCAAGTCCTGCCTGAGCAAGCCAGGATGGAGCCTTTTAGGATGGAGCCAGCGTATCGGCGCATACGGGAAATGCCGTGGATGTCATCTACCTGGACTTGTCTAAAGCCTTGGAGACAGTCCCTGGGCACATCCCTCTCTCTGAACTGGAGAGAGCGAGATGAGGGCTTGATCTCTACCCTCCCTTCCTTCCCCAATAGATACTTGGCCGGTATCTCCGACCAGCGGCGAGGACAGACGTTGTCCTCACGGTCATTGAGGCAATGACAGAGGAAAGCCGCTTTCAGAGAGAGGCAATAAGACTGACGCAGGGCGCAATCCTGACAGCCCCTGCCTTCTGGCTGGTGGAGGTAAGTGGCCCACGACAAGGTTGCCCTTGAGCACTGCCAGACCCTCTTCCTCCCTCCATCCTCCCAAATCCAGGGCTCTCAGCTACCTGAAGCCTCCTCAATCCAGCAGAGAGGGAGGCAAAGGGCAGCTGAGGTTCCAGGGGCACAGCCAACCTCACTTGGGTCCCCTCCAGGCAAACAAGATCATGATCGCCATCTATAATACCATGGAAGGCTTCGACAGTGCGGAGGTCTGGAATATCGTGGATTCACTTCTTTCCCTGATGAGCAAACACCACCCCAGGGAAGCGGCCACGGCTTTGTTGGAGAATTTTCCACCAAAGAAGAGGTACGAGCTCCAACTGCCTTGAGGGTTGATCTCTCTGGGGAGAGGGACTCAGAAACTCTCTGGATGACAGAACCGAGAACGTCCAGAGTAGGCCACATGGACGATCCAAAGGCTGGAGAACCTCCCGTCCATGGACAGACAGAGAGAGCTGGGTTTGTTCAGCCTGAAGAAGAGGATGATCTAGGGAGAATTTAGAGCAGCTTCCCCTCCTGAAATGAGCTCCAGTCAAGCAGGGGAGGCTCTCTTCATCAGGGATTGGAGGGAGATGATGAGAGGAAAGGTTTTGAGCTGAAAGAGGGGAGAAAAGGTTAGATTTCGGGAAGAAGTATTTCAGGAATAAGTGCACCTCTCTTCCTTGCAGGTCTGCCCAGACATTCTGGGACTACATCTTCTCCTTGCCCGAGATACTGCAGGACCTTTTGAAGGGGTTTTCCCTGTTCCTGCAGGAGAAACAGGAGGAGGGCTGTGATGTTCCCCCGGAGGACTCCTGCATCCTTCTCCTCTCTGTGAGTTATCAGGAAAAGCCCAAGTGCCCTTGTCCTCAGCTTGTGGTGGAAGCAGGAGCTTCACAGAGCCAGGGCACTCACTGCTGCCTTTCTTCCAGGTGCTGGCCTTCAAGGACTGGCAAAATGAGCAAACCGCTGCGACGTACAGCATCTGGAATGCTCTGAGGCAGTCACATCCAAGGATACTTTTCCAGGTGCTCGGGGCCCTTCTGAAGCTGTCGGAGAGAGCCCAGATGGTGAGCAGGGCATCAGCCAGGGGAGCCATCTTAGCAAGCAGGGGCTGGTACAGTGTGGGCAGTGGGATTCGAGTGGTGGAGTGACAGCTCCAGATGCCCTCCTTGCCCTGGCTGGGATCTGCCTGGGATCTGCCTGGGGACTTTCCAGGCATGGACCTGTCGGCCTGACCGCTGTGCCTGGGCAGGTTCTGGAACTCATCTCTTTCATCAGGGCTGCTTGTGCTGCCCAACCACGCAACATGACCAAGAGTCCATCTGGGACATCTCTACTCTCCCTTCCTTTTTCCACAGGTACTTGGACAGTATCTAAGACGACCACGGGACATACGAGTCTTCATCCGTGCCATTGAGTCAATGAGGAACTCCAGCGTCTTTCAAGAGCTGTTGATTAGACTGGTGTTGTCTATGTTTCTGCCAAATCATGCCTTCTGGCAGGCGCAGGTAGGTGACCCGTGGCAAGGATGCCCTGCCCGTGAGCCCAGCCAGACCCTGTTTCTCCCTCTGTCCCTCACAAATCCAGGGCTCTTGGGCACCTCAAGCCATCTGAAAAGGGCAGGGAGGGATGGAGAGGGCAGCTGAGGCTCCAGCAGCAGCAACATCCTCGCTTGGGTCCCACTTCCAGGTACCAAACGTCATCGCCTACGTCCATCAAAACCTGGAACGCTTCAGCTCTAGGTCAGCCCAAATAGCTGTGCAGTGGCTGCTCCACAGAATGACCACCTACTACCCCATGGAAGTTGCCTCAACCTTGTGGAGGATGTTTCCACCATCTAACAGGTACCTGCTCCGACAGCCTTGAGGGCTGATGTGTATGGGGAGAGGGGCCCAGAACCTCTCTGGATGGCAGAGCCAAGAATGTCTAGAGGAGGCCACGGGGATGATCCAAAGGCTAGAGCATCTCCTGTACACAGACAGGCAGAGAGAGCTGGGGTTGTTGAGCCTGGAGAAGGGGAGGCTCTGGGGAAAACTTAAGAGTATCTTCCCCTGCTGCGCTGGGCTCCAGGCAAGCTGGAGAGGGTCTCTTAATCAGGGATTGGAGGGAGATAATGAAGGAAAAGGCTTTGAGCTGCACGATTAGATTTCAGGAATAAGTGTTTCCTGTGAGGCTGGGGAGGTAATGGCTCAGGTAGCCCAGAGAAGCCCTGCCTGCCCCATCCTTGGAGGTCACGATAGGAGAGACTTGGAGCACCTTGATCCCGTGGGAGGTGTCCCTGCCCATGGAAGAAGTTGGTACTGGAAAGGCTTAAACCCCTTAAAGCCCAAACCATTCCATGGTTCTGTGACTCTCAAACTGCCCTGGGGAGCAGGCCCCTCCTTCCCAGCACGCTATCCAGCCCCACAAAAGCCCTGCAGGAGACAAAGCTGGCATGGCCCAGAGTTCAGGGCCCCAAAGTTGAAGAAGGCTTTAGAGGGAAAGCAAAAGGAGGAGAGGCTGAAGTCCCTTCGTCTCTTCAGCCTGGAGAAGGGGAGGCCTCATTGCACACTGCATCTTCTTCACCTGGGGAACAGCAGGAACGGGCACTGAGCTCTTCTCTCTGGACATGAGGGGATGGCAGGAAGATGCCAGGAGAGGCTTAGGTTGGACATTGGGAAAAAGTTCTCCCCCAGAGATCAATGGAGCACTGGATCAGCTCCCCGGGGAAGCAGTCACAGCACCAAGTCTGATAATATTCAAGAAGGGTTTGGCCAACACACTCAGCCTCACGGTGTGAACTCTGGGGGTGTCCTGTGCAGGGACAGGAGGTGGACTCGGTGGTCATTGTGGATCCCTTCCCATTCAGGACATTCCATAACTCAGCACGCTTCTCCCAGCCCAATAACGAATGCCTCCTTGCTCCTCTCCTGCTGCCCAGGCCAGGGCTGTGGTGGCCAAGGTTACCCTGCTGATGGACCTCTCTTCCTTGCAGCTCTGCCCAGACATTCTTGGACTACATCTTCTCCTTGCCCGAGATACTGCAGGACCTTTTGAAGGGGTTTTCCCTGTTCCTGCAGGAGAAACAGGAGGAGGGCTGTGATGTTCCCCCGGAGGACTCCTGCATCCTTCTCTTGGCTGTGAGTTATCCGTAAAAGCCCAAGTGCCCTTGTCCTCAGCTTGTGGCGGAAGCAGGAGCTTCACAGAGCCAGGGCACTCACTGCTGCCTTTCTTCCAGGTGCTGGCCTTCAAGGACTGGCAAAATGAGCAAACCGCTGCGACGTACAGCATCTGGAGTACTCTGAGGCAGTCACATCCAAGGATACTTTTCCAGGTGCTCGGGGCCCTTCTGAAGCTGTCGGAGAGAGCCCAGATGGTGAGCAGGGCATCAGCCAGGGGAGCCATCTTAACAAGCAGGGGCTGGTACAGTGTGGGCAGTGGGATTCGAGTGGTGGAGTGACAGCTCCAGATGCCCTCCTTGCCCAGGCTGGGATCTGCCTGGGATCTGCCTGGGGACTTCCCAGGCATGGACCTGTCGGCCTGACCGCTGTGCCTGGGCAGGTTCTGGAACTCATCTCTTTCATCAGGGCTGCTTGTGCTGCCCAACCACGCAACATGACCAAGAGTCCATCTGGGACATCTCTACTCTCCCTTCCTTTTTCCACAGGTACTTGGACAGTATCTAAGACGAGCACAGGACACACAAGTCTTCATCTGTGCCATTGAGTCAATGAGGAACTCCAGCGTCTTTCAAGAGCTGTTGATTAGACTCGTGTGGTCTCTGTTTCTGCCAAATCATGCCTTCTGGCAGGCGCAGGTAGGTGACCCGTGACAAGGATGCCCTGCCCGTGAGCCCAGCCAGACCCTGTTTCTCCCTCTGTCCCTCACAAATCCAGGGCTCTTGGGCACCTCAAGCCATCTGAAAAGGGCAGGGAGGGATGGAGAGGGCAGCTGAGGCTCCAGCAGCAGCAACATCCTCACTTGGGTCCCTCTTACAGGTACCAAACGTCATCACCTACGTCCATCAAAACCTGGAATGCTTCAGCTCTAGGTCAGCCCAACAAGCTGTGCAGTGGCTGCTCCACAGAATGGCCAATTACTACCCCATGGAAGCTGCCTCAACGTTGTGGAGGATGTTTCCGCCGTCTAACAGGTACCTGCTCCGACAGCCTTGAGGGCTGATGTGTATGGGGAGAGGGGCCCAGAACCTCTCTGGATGGCAGAGCCAAGAATGTCTAGAGGAGGCCATGGGGATGATCCAAAGGCTAGAGCATCTCCTGTACACAGACAGCTGATGAAGGGATTAGAGGGGAAGCAAAAGGAGGAGAGGCTGAAGTCCCTTGGTCTGTTCAAGTTCCCCTTGGAGAAGGGAAGACTAAGAGGAGACCTCATCACACTCTGCACTGAACTCTTCACTCTGGACATGAGGGGATGGCAGGAAGATGCCAGGAGAGGCTTAGGTTGGACAATGGGAAAAATGTTCTCCCCCAGAGATCAAAGGAGCACTGGATCAGCTCCCCGGGGAAGCAGTCGCGGCACCAAGCCTGATAATATTCAAGAAGGGTTTGGCCAACACACTCAGCCTCACGGTGTGAACTTTGGGGATGTCCTGTGCAGGGACAGGAGGTGGTCTCGGTGGTCCTTGTGGGTCCCTTCCCACTCAGGACATTCCATAACTCAGCACGCTTCTCCCAGCCCAACAACGAATGCCTCCTTGCTCCTCTCCTGCTGCCCAGGCCAGGGCTGTGGTGGCCAAGGTTACCCTGCTGATGGACCTCTCTCCCTTGCAGCTCTGCCCAGCTACTCTGGCACCACATCTTCTCTATGCCCCAGACAATGAAGAACATTTTGAAGAGGTTCCCGCTCTTGCACGACAGACAGCAAAGGGACTCTGATGTTCCCCCGGAGGACTCCTGCATCCTTCTCTTGGCTGTGAGTTATCCGGAAAAACCCAAGTGCCCTTGTCCACAGCTTGCGGTGGAAGCAGGAGCTTCACAGAGCCAGGTCACTCACCGCTGCCTTTCTTCCAGGAGCTGGCCTGCACGGACTCAGAAGATGAGGATATCGTGGCAAAATACAATATCTCAAGCATTCTGAGGCACTTGAGTCCAGTGATGCTCTCACCGGTGCTCACGGCCCTTCTGACGCTGTCGGAGAGACGCCCGACGGTGAGCACGGCATCTGCAAGCGGTGCCCATTGGCAGCCAGGGGCTGGGGCAGTGCGGGCAGTGGGATTCAAGTGATGGAGTCAACTTCCAAAGACTCCCTTTTCCCTGGTGGGGCGGGTGAGATGCCCAGGGAACGTCTGGGCATGGACCTGTCATGGTGACCACCGTGCCTGGGAAGGTCACGGAAATGGTCCACCTAAAGCTTTGCTAAAGCAGGTGGAGATGATTAGAGGCTGTGTGCTCACAGCCCGGAAAGCCAAACTGTGTCAGTCACTGCATCCAAAGCAGTGGGAGCACCAGGGGGAGGGAGGGGCCATGCTCTGGTGACAGCCCAGCTGGCGTCCTGGGGCTGGATCTGGAGTCCTCAGCACACGAAGGCCATGGAGGTTTGGAACAAGGCCAGAAGACGACATGGAGATGGTCTGAGGTCTGGAGCACTTCCCACGTGAGGACCGGCTGAGAGAGCTGGGCTTGTTTGGCCTGGAGAAGAGAAAGCTCCAGGGAGAATTCAGAACAGCTTCCAGTCCTGAAATAGGCTGCAGGAAAGCTGGGGAGGGGCTCCTGATGAAGGAGTGCAGGGAGATGATGAGGGGGAACGGGTTTTCAAGCTGAAAGAGGGAAGATGGGGATAAGATTTAAGGCCAAAATGTTTTGCTGTGAGGGTGGGGAGGCCCTGGCCCAGGCTTGCCAGAGCAGTCGTGTCTGCCCCATCCTGGAGGTGTTGAAGGCCAGGTTGGAAGTGTCTTGGAGCAACCGGATCTGGTTGAAAGACACGCTTGCTCCTGCAGGGGCTTGGACTGGATGACCTTTCCAACTCCAGTGTTCCATGATTCTGTGACCTTTTCACTACAAGGAAATCCGATTTTACATACAGGCACGAAAGATGCAGGACCTTCTCCCACACCTGATGGAAGCCCTGAATGACGGCAACAGCGACATCGCGTTGAAGAGCCTGCAGGTCATTTCAAGCGTGATGCGTCACCTGGAGAAGAAGGAGGCCAGCCCTTTGGCCGTGCAGCTGACAGAGAAGCTCCTGCCTCTCTTTAATGATGTAAGGATGAGGATAGAGCCAGGTCCTGCATCTCAAACCTGCCAGACACACCTCTGAGGCAGAAGCTTCTCCTGTGGGAGACTGAGATGAGATCTTAGGAAGAAAGATACTCCTGTGAGTGGGGGGTGGCCCCTGCCCAGGTTGCCCAGAGCAGTCGTGGCTGCCCCAGCCCTGAAGGGCTTCAAGGTCACGTTGCCTTTGAGCAACCTGATGGCCTTTGAGTTCTCCAGCAGCCCAAATAACTCTATGATTTGATGATTTTGGGCTTGTCCTGTGCAGGGACAGGAGTTGGGCTCCATGAGCCCTGTGGGTCCCTTCCAATTGAGGACATGCGATCATTCCGTGCTTCACTGTGGGCAGAGATACTGGTGCTGAAGTCCCGCTGTCCTTCTCCCTACCAGGAGTCCAGCGAGCTGAGAGAGACTTCCATCATCATCTTCAGGGACCAGATGAAGAATGTGGTGCCCAGGAACAAGAGGCAGATGAAGAAAAATGTGCGAATGGCCCTGCTCCCGCTCTTCTTTCATTTGAACGACCAAACGGAGAGGGTGGCCAAGGTATGGAGGGAAGAGGCTCCAAGACATTTGGGCCAGGGCACGTCTCTGCTTCCTAAGGCCACCAAAACAAAGGCAAGAGGAAGGCGACACAGGGTTGTGGTGCCATCTCTATTTCTACTGCTCCACAGGCATCCGAGGAAGCGCTCCTTGCTGCAGCAGAGTTCCTCCAGCGGACACAGCTCCAACATCTCGTCCAGATGCAGCAGACGTGGAGTATTGCGGAATGCTTGGTGAGGACATCCTAGGGGTTAGATGAGAGCTTCCCCACGTATCTGGGGTGTGGGTCTCACCTGCCCTGCTCCAGCCTGGAGCCCACAGCCCCCGATCCAGAGGGAGGTGTCTGTGCCCGTGGCAGGGAGGTGGAACTGCATGGGACTCGAGGCCGCTTCCAGCCCAAGCCACTCCAGGATTCCATTCCCATACCCTTCTTCTCTTTCCAGCTGGCGCAGCGCAGGAGCAAGGCCGAGGAGTACATCAATGGCAGCGTGCCCTACCTGAGGGACGCTCAGAAAGACTTGCGCTTGGCAGCCGTCAGGTTCATCGGTGAGCCACCATCCCCGAGTCCTTCCGTTGGGAACCCCTGGCCCCAGTTCTCACCACAGCACTGGGGATCAAGGGGATCTGACGGAGCTCTCTCTCCCTAGGGCTTGCTGCGAGACACCTGAGGGACCAAAGCCCTGAGAAGATGTCACAGATCTGCTGCGGTGAGGAGGGACAGGGTTGAGTTTGGCAGGGCTGGTGGTTCAGGAGACAGTGACTGAGCAGGGTGCTGCCTTGCCTGGGCCTGCTCCAGGACACCTGTCTGGGGCAGTTGGGACATTCCCGCACAGCAGCTCTCCCCTGGCCGGGGCTTGGGAGGGCTTGGGAGGGGATGCTCGGGGCTCTCTGTAGACACAGGGTTTCAGCTCAGCTCTGTTTGTTTCCGCCACAGTCCTTGAGCCCTTGAAGGAAGACAGCGACATCGAAGTCTGTTCCCTGGCTACACAGACCATCTTCATCGTGAGCTGTCCGAGGCAGCAGCCAAGAGCGAGGCGCATTCTGCAAGCGCTGCGCTTCTGGGGCCCCTGAGCCAGGCTGAGGCGCTGGAGGTGCCTGCAGGCAAAGAGGTCATGGAAGCAAAGAATCCCGGGATGACTGAAGACCTCTAAGCTCATCTTGGACGACCTCGAGTCCTATCCACCGCGACAACTAAACCACATCCTGAAGCACCACCTCTAGGTGGCAAGGTGGTGTGTCAAGGCTTGGACAGGATGGTCTTAGAGGTCTTTTCCAACCTTACCATTTCTTCCTTATGTTGAGCCTGACCCTCCCCTGGCAGAGCTTGAGCCCATTCCCTCTCGTCCCGTCCCCTGTCCCTTGGCAGAAGAGCCCAGCTCCCTCCTCTCCACAACCTCCTTTCAGGGAGTTGGAGAGAGCAATGAGGTCTCCTCTCAGCCTCCTCTTCTCCAGGCTAAACGCCCCCGGCTCTCTCAGTCATTCCTCTTCTTTTCCAGCCCCTTCCCCAGCTCCGTTGCTCTTCTCTGGACTCGCTCCAGAGCCTCAACATCCTTCTTGTGGTGAGAGCAGGATTCGAGGAGCAATCTCACCGGTGCCGAGTCCAGAGGGAGGAGAACCTCCCTGGCCCTGCTAGCCGTGTCCTTTCTGATCCAAGCCAAGACGCCATTGGCCTTCTTGACCACCTGGGCCACTGTTGGCTCATGGTCAGTTACTGTCAACCAACAGCCCCAGGCCCCTCTCCTCCTGGCAGCTTTCCAGCCAGACTTCTCCTAGTCTCCAGCTGCTGAAGGTTGTTGTGCCCCAAGTGCAGGACCCGACTCTTGGCCTTGTTAACGTTTTGAAGAGCTCCCTCCCCTCATGGGCTCCCTTGCCCTCAAGTACTGTCTCCAATGAGACTTTGCCAACAGCCTTCTGAAGAGTTCGGAGTCTGCCCTCTGGAAGTTGAATGCTACTGTCCTGCTAAGCACCTTCTTCACTTCACCTAGAAGAGAAAATCCTATCGTCTCCTGATCGCTTTGTCCCAGGTGTTCCCCTACTGCCACATCCCCCCAAGGCCTTCTCTGTTGACAGACAATAAGTCCAGGAGGGCACCTTCCCTCGTTGGTTCATTCACCAGCTGTGCAAGGAAGTTGTCTTCCACGCACTCCAGGAACCTCCTAGACTGCTTCCTTTCTGCTCTATTGTACTCCCAGCAGGTATCAGGGAGATTGAAGTCTCCCACAAGGACCAGAGGCATTGCCTTGGAGATTGACCCCAGCTGTTTAAAGAAGAGCTCCTCAGCTGCTTCTCCTTGGCTGGGTGGCCTGTAACAGACTCCCAGCACAAAATCTAGCTTCTTATGGGCTCCTCTGATTTTAACCCACAGGCACTCATCTCCTCATCGCCACAATCCATCTCAGTGGTGTCCAATTCCTCCTTTACAAAGAGGGCTACTCCTCCTCCTCTCCTACCCTTCCTATCCCGCCTGAAGAGTTTGTACCCACCATGGCTTCACCCCAGTTATAGGAGTCATCCCACCACCTTTCCTTGATGGCAACGACATCATGGCCTCCTTGCCCTAAGACAGCTTCCAGCTCCTCCTCCTCATTCCCCTGCTGCCTGCATTGCTGTAAATCCACTTCAGCTGAGCTGCTGAGCCTTCAGCCCTCTTCGAGGGAACAGAGTTCTTTCCCAATTGCCTGGTAACTGGCGCAGCTTGGACCACAGTGCCCGTATCTCCCTTACCACCCCCAGGTGTGTTCACCCCCACTTCCTGTGCGGTGATGTCCTGGTGATCCTCCCCAGCACAGCCTGTCCGAGTCACCACTGCCCCACGTCCAGGCTCGCTCTTGCCTAGCCTGGTCTCATCCCCCTCCACCTTCATATCTACTTTAAAGCTCGATTTATGAGCTTACCTAGGTTCTTAGCAAGGGCTTTAGCCCCTCTAGGAGACACACGTGTCCCATCCTTAGCAGCAAAGCCTGGGGGTGCGTGAGCCACCTCATGACCAAAGAAGCCGGAGCCCCTCTCCTCACAGCAGACTTGGAGCCAGGCATTCATGGAAGTCTTCTTCCTGACTTCCAGCTCCTCTCTATTCAGCCTTGGGATGCAGCAGAATACTATCTGAGCCCCAGAGCCCTCCAGCCATCCTTCTCCCAGTGGCCCTGAAGTCTTTCTGGATGGCTTTGGGCTTTCTCTTTACTGAGTCATCGTTACCAGTTTGGACTATCAGAGGATAGTAGTGTGTCTTGTGGGCCAGGGGAGGAAGCTTTCTAGCTCTGTCCTTCCCTGATGCCCCCGGGAAGCAGCAGACGTCTCTGTGGAGCAGGTCCGGTCTGCACATGGGTCCCTCCGTTCCTTTTAGGAGGGAGTCCCCTACAACAATCACCCTCCTCTTCTTCTTAGTGGAGGATGTTTTTCTCTTTCTGTGAGGATAGTGCGGCCTAGGGAAAGACTCTAGGCTGTGGGAACCATCCTCGTCCTCAGCATCGGATTCCACCTGCAGCACGTGGTACTTGTTCACCAGGAGGATCTGCTCTATCTCGCTCTCGCACTCCCTGATGGACCTCAGCCCCTTTCCCTCCTCAGGTAGGTGATTTGGTGATTTGGTGTGATATTGGGTGGATTTGGGGTAATTGAGGGTGGGTCTGGGGTGATTTGGGGTGTCTTTTGATTGATTTGGGTGAGTTTGGGGTATGTTGCAGTGAGTTGGAGAGATTTGGGGTGGGTTTGGACTGATTTGGGGTGAATTTCTGGTGGTTTGGGGTGGTTTTCAGTGGGTTGGGGTCTCTATGGGGTCTCTGTGCAGCACTATAGGGTCTCTATGGGGCACTATGGGGTCAATAGAGATCATCCAGTTCCAACCCCAATCATGGAGAAGTTTGGGTTGGAAGGAACTTCAAAGCCCATGTAGGTCCCTCTTGGCCAGGCTGAACCTCAGGAGGTTTTTCCCCTCAAACCCCACATTCTCCTCCCCAAACTCCACATTCTCCCCCTTAAACCCCACACTCTCCCCACCAGACCCTACATTCTCTCCTCAAACCTCACGTTCCCCCCCAAACCCCGCGTTGTCCCCCCCCTAAGCCCCATGTTGTCCCCTCAAGCCCTGACTGAGCTGCCCAGGGAGGCGACAGAGCCACCATCTCAGGAGGGCTTTAAGAGACACCTTGATGAAGTTCTCGGGGATACAATTCAGCAGCTGACGCCTTGGGCTTGATGATCTAGCAGGACTTTTCCAACCTAGTGATTTTATGATCCCCTTTTGCAGCGCCAGCGATGGGAAACCTCTCCTCCTCCTCAGCTCACCTTGGGGAACACACGACCCCGTTGGTCAACAGGCTCATCGACACCATCGTGGAGTCGTGTGGCGAGGAGGCACAGAGGCTGTTGCGCTTCTACACCGCCGGTGAGGAGGACAACAGCCCCGCAGATGACCCCAGCACCTCCCGGGGGACAATCCCACCTACTCCCTAATCTCCTCCAGCAGCTCCACCAGCTCCGACATGGAAAGAAGACGAAGACGCCAAGCCCGCAGCCAGCCTCGGCCCCACCGCCTCCCAGGGCAACTTTCCACTCAGAACTGGACACTGGTTGGTCATTAAATTTATGATTTCAGAGCACAAATCATTCAACGATTCCAGGGAGCCAAAATTCAGTCTAAACTGGTCTTTTAGTAGTTGTGCAACAACATTAAAAAAACCCTCAAATTCATCTCAGAAAGCCAATCAGGGTGCGTCTCTTAATCTTCCTCAAGCATTACAAAAATTAAAATTTCACTCCCATTTTCAACTGTAAATTCCTGTCCATGTTTTTCTCTTTTTGTGAGAATGGTGCGGCCTAGGGAAAGACTCTAGGATGTGGGAAGTTCATGTCAAAGTCCACTCCTAAGCAGATACACGATGCTTCATTTCATTTATGATCTCAGACTCAGAATCACAGAATCACGGAACAACCAGGTTGGAAGGCACCCATCGGATCTTCTAGTCCAACCATTCCTATCTAACACTAAACCAAGTCCCTCAAGACCTCATCCACCCGTGTCTTAAACACCTCCAGGGAAGGGGAATCAACCACCTCCCTGGGCAGCCTGTTCCAGTGCCCAATGACCCTTTCTGTGAAAAACCTCTTCCTAATGTCCAGCCTAAATCTACCCTGGCGGAGCTTGAGGCCATTCCCTCTCGTCCTGTCCCCTGTCACTTGGGAGAAGAGCCCAGCTCCCTCCTCTCCACAACCACCTTTCAGGTACTTGTAGAGAGTAATGAGGTCTCCCCTCAGCCTCCTCTTCTCCAGGATAAACAACCCCAGCTCTCTCAGCCGCTCCTCATAGGGTCTGTTCTCCAGCCCCTTCACCAGCCTCGTTGCTCTTCTCTGGACTTGCTCCAAAGCCTCAACATCCTTCTTGTGCTGAGGGGCCCAGAACTGGATGCAGTATTCAAGGAGCGGCCTCACCAGTGCTGAATACAGAGGGAGAATCACCTCCCTGGACCTGCTGGTCACACCGTTTCTGATCCAAGCCAGGATGCCATTGGCCTTCTTGGCCACCTGGCCACACTGCTGGCTCATGTTCAGTCGACGGTCAACCAAAACCCCCGGTTCCCTCTCCTCCTGGCAGTTTTCCAGCCAGGCTTCTCCCAGTCTGTAGCTCTGCATAGGGTTGTTGTGCCCCAAGTGCAGGACCCGGCATTTGGCCGTGTTAAACCTCATGCCGTTGGACACTACCCAGCGGTCCAGCTTGTCCAGGTCCCTTTGCAAAGCCTCCCTACCCTCCAGCAGATCGACACTTGCACACAGCTTTGTGTCATCTGCAAACTTGCTAAGGGTACCCTCAATGCCCTCATCCAGGTCATTGATGAAGACATTGAACAGGACTGGACCCAGTACTGAGCCCTGGGGGACACCACTTGTCACTGGCCTCCAGCTGGACTTAACACCATTTACCACCACTCTCTGGGCCCGGCCATCCAGCCAGTTTTCTACCCAGGAGAGTGTGCGTCTGTCCAGGCCAGAGGCTGACAGTTTCCGCAGCAGGATGCTGGGAGAAACTGTGTCAAAGGCTTTACTGAAGTCCAGAAAGAACACATCCACAACCTTTCCTTCATCCAGCAGCCGAGTCACTTTGTCATAGAAGGCGATCAGGTTGGTTTGGCAGGACCTGCCTCTGGTAAACCCATGTTGACTGGGCCTGATCACCCGGTTCTCTTGCATGTGCTTCATGATAGCACTCAAGATCACCTGTTCCATGACTTTCCCTGGCACTGAGGTCAGACTGACTGGCCTGTAGTTCCCCGGATCCTCCCTGCAACCCTTCTTGTAAATGGGAACTACATCAGCCTCCAGTCCAGAGGTACCTCCCCAGTCTTCCAGGACTGCTGGAACATGATGGAAAGGGGTTTGGCCAATACATCCGCCAGCTCCCTCAATACCCTAGGACGTATCCCATCTGGCCCCATGGACTTGTGGGTGTCCAGTTGGCCAAGCAGGGCTCTGACCACCTCCTCTTGGACTATGGGAGCCTCATATTGCTCCTCTGTTTCCCGGGTGTCTACACAGAGGGAACAGCTTTCTTTACAATTAAAGACTGAGGCAAAGAAGGCATTAAGTACCTCAGCCTTCTCCTCGTCCCCTGTCACTGCTGTTCCCTCTGAGTCCAAAAGGGACTGTATGGTCTCCCTTGTCCTCCTTTTAGTGTTAATATACTTATAAAAAGATTTTTTATTGTCTTTTGCTGACTTAGCTAATCTGACCTCTAGCTCGGCCTTAGCCCCTCTGATTTTTTTCCCTACATAGCCTCGCTTCCCTCCTGTAGTCCCTCCAAGAGGCCTGTCCCCCCTTCCAGAGCCTCTAAATCTTCCTTTTTTTCCTAATTTGACTCAAGATTTCCCTACTTAACCAAGCTGGTTTTTTCCCCTGCCGGCCTTTTTTCCAGAACACGGGGATGGCACATAATTGTGTGAATATTTTAATTTAACCAAATACGTAATTACGCATCAAGTATGAAAGAGTAAAACATCTTCAGACTATGTGGACATTTGACCAGGAATGGATAAACACGAACTTAAGCCAGATGCGCTTGCAAATAACAGGAGAAGAAGGCTGAAAAGCTTTTCCAGAGACGAATGTGGATTCTCTAAATTCTGTTGCAGCTGCTACCAAGCACTGCTTTAAGATCCCAGAAAACTTAACAGAAAGACAAAGCTCTCCCTAACTCTAGAAAATTCTTGACTTATGTAGCATGTGCTATTGTGATTCCCTATCTCATATACAAGAAAGAAAATTCCTTCCTGAAATCTCAGAGGCAAGAGAGAAGAAGAGTTAGCCTGAGGCCTACATCTTCTCTGCAAGGGAAACCACTCTGCATGAAAGAAAAGATATATACAACAAAGAGCAGAACAGACGTAGAAGCGGTTCATCCAGGGGCTTTGCTTTTCATTCAAGGCAGAAAATGCATAAAACGAGCTCATCAGTACAGATCCAAAAGGTATGTAACAAGATAAAACACATCAACTAAGACCCAGTATACTACAGCAGGCAGGGAAAATTCCGTAGGGAAGTTTTGAAAAGCCGATTGAGCGGATTGCTCTACTTCTGGGAAGCTGCAGTAAGGAACTTCCAGAGGTAAAGCAGGCAGGTAAAACAGAAACTAGGAGAATTTTTCCCCCCTTCTTTTAAGACACGTGAAGCACACGAGCTGCAAAAGTGAATAACTAAAGCCACTAAGCAGACCTACTCAACAACAATGTCTTTCATGACTAAATTTAACCCTGTTTATTTCAAACGTCTATTTCATCTTGGAAGGACTCGGGGTTCCTGCTCGCCGAGGAGCTCGAGGTGAGGCAGTAACGTGCGCTCGCAGCCCAGAAGGCCAATTGTGTCCTGGGCTGCATCAAAAGAAGCGTGGCCAGAAGGGCGAGAGAGGTGATTCTGCGCCCTTCTTCCTCTCTTGTGAGACCTCACCTGGAGCCCTGCTCGTCCTGCTGCCTTGGGCGGGTTCAGGGCTGCTGTGCTGGGCCCTTCTCTCTTCCAGGCCTCCTGGTCACGCTCCCGTTGCCCATCTCTCACGCTTTTCCAGGGCCACCCAACCCTCCCTGCCATGTTGCCGAGTCACAGGGGGTCCCTCTGTGACCTCACTCTGGGACCCCACCCTGCACCCCACTGGCTGCAGCCCCAGAGATCAGTGTCCGTCAGGACAGCCAGCGCGACAGGCAGCAGAGCTCACGGCTCCCGAGCAGAGCTCACGCCTCACCCCGCGGTGCCCAAGCGTTTCCCTCCATAGGTCCTTTCCTTGTCCCCAAGGATGGCAGCGAGACCTCCCAGCCCACCTGGGGTGTCCCTGTGGGAGGACGTGTCTCCCCAGGTGAGCAGCAACGCACGGCAGCCCCGTGAGGTTCATCTGGGGCAGCCCCGTGGGATCCGTGAGGGTGAGGGGCCCTGCTGGGCTGGGCAGGACTCAACACCAGGTCACGGAGTGGCTTGTGTCCCTCTGCTCCGCTCTTGTGCAACCCCAGCTGGAGCCCTGCGTCCAGTTCTGGAGTCCTCAGCACGGGAAGGACATGGAGCTGTTGGGACGGGTCCAGAAGAGGCCACGAGGAGGACCCAGGGGCTGGAGCAGCTCCCGCACAAGGACAGGCTGAGAGAATTAGGGCTGTTGAGCCTGGAGAAGAGAAGGTTCCAGGGAGAGCCTAGAGCAGCTTCCAGTCTTGAAAAGGGCTCCAGGAATGTGGGGCCGGGGGGTGGGAGGGGCAGGGACAGGATGAGGGGAATGCTTTGGAGCTGACAAGAGAGGAAATTCACATGAGATCTAGGAAGAGACTTTTTCCCGTGAGGGCGGGGAGGTCCTGGCCCAGGTTGCCCAGAGCAGTGGTGGCTGCCCCAGCCCTGGGGTTGTTGAAGGTCAGGTTGGATGTTCCTCGAGAGACCCTGATCCAGTGGGAGGTGTCCCTGCCCACGACACTGGGTGGAAATGGATGTGTTTGAGGTCCCTTCCAAGCCGAAGCATTGCAAGCCTCACTGTCCCTGCTCAGAGGGTTCCTGGTGCCCATGAGCCCAACCTTCTTCCCTCCCCCTGGGCCTCTCCTCTTCTCCTCCGCGGGCAGTGAGTGCAGCCCCTGCTGCCAGCTCCACTGCAGCTGCTCCCTTCCTTCCTCCACAGGCACTGGAAAGGTATCTGGAAAGAGCGGAGAAGACAGACATTGTCCTCATGGCCATTGAAGCCATGAGAGACTCAAGCCCCTTTCAGAGGGAGGCAACCCGACTCCTGCAGGATGTGATCGTGCGGGACCCTGCCTTCTGGCTGGCGGAGGTAGGTGGCCCATGGCAAGGTTGCCCTGCCCTTGAGCCCTCCCACAGCCTCTTCATCCCTCCAGCCCTGCCAGGCCCAGCAATCTCGGGCACCTGAATCCTGCAGAGGGATGGAAAGGGCAGCTGAGGCTCCACGGGCAGAAGCATCTTCACTCGGCTCTCCTTCAGGTCCCCAAGATCATGACCTGCATCGACGCAAGTATAGCACAGCTCAAGTCGGAGTCAGCCCTGGAGATGGTGGAAACAATCCTTTTCCTGATGACCAAGCACTACCCCAAGGAAGTTGCTTCAATGTTGAGGGAGATGTTTCCACCGACTAACAGGTAGGAACTCCATCGGCCTTGAGGGCTGATCCCTGTGGGGAGAGGAGCGCAGAGACTCTCTAGAAGCCAGAGTCAAGAGTCAAGGCAGCCCAGCTGAGGGCAAGGTCCACGTCCTGCAGGGCTGCCCCAGGCAGGGTTGCCGTGGCCAAAGCCGCCCTGCTGACGGAGAGCTCTCCCTTGCAGAGATACCCTGTCACTCTGGGAGCTCACCCTCTCCATGCCCTGGCCGCTGGAGAAGCTTTTGGAGGAGATGTTCCTGGCCTTGCAAGACGAAGAGGAGAAGGACTGTGACGCTCCTCCTGAGGACTCCTGCATCCTTATCTTGACTGTGAGTTGACAGGAAAGCTCCAACGTCCTTGTCCTCAGCTTCTGGCGGAAGCAGGAGCTTCACGGTGCCAGGTCACTCACTGCTGCCTTTCTTCAGGTGCTGGCCTGCAAGGATTGGAAAAGAGAGACTATTCCAACAAAATACCATATCTGGAGGACTCTGAGGCGCTCCAACCTGGTGACGGTCTCCCTTGTGCTCAGGGCCCTTCTGAGGCTGTCGGAGAGAGCCGAGACGGTGAGCAAGGTGTTGGGAAGGGGAGCTGCCCTGGCAGCCAGGGGCCAGGAGGGTGGGGAAGGTGGGATTCAATTGGTGAGGTAACAGCTCCAAAGACTCTCCTTGCCCTGCTGGTGCCTGGGGGCTGCCTGGGGACTTTCCAGGCATGGACCTCTGTGCCTGGGAAGGTAATGGAAGAGGTCCTCCTCGGAGCTTTGCTAGGGAGCATGGAGGTGATAGGAGACAGCCAACACGGCTTCACCAAGGGCAAGTCCTGCCTGAGCAAGCCAGGATGGAGCCTTTTAGGATGGAGCCAGCGTATCGGCGCATACGGGAAATGCCGTGGATGTCATCTACCTGGACTTGTCTAAAGCCTTGGAGACAGTCCCTGGGCACATCGCTCTCTCTGAACTGGAGAGAGCGAGATGAGGGCTTGATCTCTACCCTCCCTTCCTTCCCCAATAGATACTTGGCCGGTATCTCCGACCAGCGGCGAGGACAGACGTTGTCCTCACGGTCATTGAGGCAATGACAGAGGAAAGCCGCTTTCAGAGAGAGGCAATAAGACTGACGCAGGGCGCAATCCTGACAGCCCCTGCCTTCTGGCTGGTGGAGGTAAGTGGCCCACGACAAGGTTGCCCTTGAGCACTGCCAGACCCTCTTCGTCCCTCCATCCTCCCAAATCCAGGGCTCTCAGCTACCTGAAGCCTCCTCAATCCAGCAGAGAGGGAGGCAAAGGGCAGCTGAGGCTCCAGGGGCACAGCCAACCTCACTTGGGTCCCCTCCAGGCAAACAAGATCATGATCGCCATCTATAATACCATGGAAGGCTTCGACAGTGCGGAGGTCTGGAATATCGTGGATTCACTTCTTTCCCTGATGAGCAAACACCACCCCAGGGAAGCGGCCACGGCTTTGTTGGAGAATTTTCCACCAAAGAAGAGGTACGAGCTCCAACTGCCTTGAGGGTTGATCTCTCTGGGGAGAGGGACTCAGAAACTCTCTGGATGACAGAACCGAGAACGTCCAGAGTAGGCCACATGGACGATCCAAAGGCTGGAGAACCTCCCGTCCATGGACAGACAGAGAGAGCTGGGTTTGTTCAGCCTGAAGAAGAGGATGATCTAGGGAGAATTTAGAGCAGCTTCCCCTCCTGAAATGAGCTCCAGTCAAGCAGGGGAGGCTCTCTTCATCAGGGATTGGAGGGAGATGATGAGAGGAAAGGTTTTGAGCTAAAAGAGGGGAGAAAAGGTTAGATTTCGGGAAGAAGTATTTCAGGAATAAGTGGACCTCTCTTCCTTGCAGGTCTGCCCAGACATTCTGGGACTACATCTTCTCCTTGCCCGAGATACTGCAGGACCTTTTGAAGGGGTTTTCCCTGTTCCTGCAGGAGAAACAGGAGGAGGGCTGTGATGTTCCCCCGGAGGACTCCTGCATCCTTCTCTTGGCTGTGAGTTATCAGGAAAAGCCCAAGTGCCCTTGTCCTCAGCTTGTGGCGGAAGCAGGAGCTTCACAGAGCCAGGGCACTCACTGCTGCCTTTCTTCCAGGTGCTGGCCTTCAAGGACTGGCAAAATGAGCAAACCGCTGCGACGTACAGCATCTGGAATGCTCTGAGGCAGTCACATCCAAGGATACTTTTCCAGGTGCTCGGGGCCCTTCTGAAGCTGTCGGAGAGAGCCCAGATGGTGAGCAGGGCATCAGCCAGGGGAGCCATCTTAGCAAGCAGGGGTTGGTACAGTGTGGGCAGTGGGATTCGAGTGGTGGAGTGACAGCTCCAGATGCCCTCCTTGCCCTGGCTGGGATCTGCCTGGGATCTGCCTGGGGACTTTCCAGGCATGGACATGTCGGCCTGACTGCTGTGCCTGGGCAGGTTCTGGAACTCATCTCTTTCATCAGGGCTGCTTGTGCTGCCCAACAACGCAACATGACCAAGAGTCCATCTGGGACATCTCTACTCTCCCTTCCTTTTTCCACAGGTACTTGGACAGTATCTAAGACGACCACGGGACATACGAGTCTTCATCCGTGCCATTGAGTCAATGAGGAACTCCAGCGTCTTTCAAGAGCTGTTGATTAGACTGGTGTTGTCTATGTTTCTGCCAAATCATGCCTTCTGGCAGGCGCAGGTAGGTGACCCGTGGCAAGGATGCCCTGCCCGTGAGCCCAGCCAGACCCTGTTTCTCCCTCTGTCCCTCACAAATCCAGGGCTCTTGGGCACCTCAAGCCATCTGAAAAGGGCAGGGAGGGATGGAGAGGGCAGCTGAGGCTCCAGCAGCAGCAACATCCTCGCTTGGGTCCCACTTCCAGGTACCAAACGTCATCGCCTACGTCCATCAAAACCTGGAACGCTTCAGCTCTAGGTCAGCCCAAATAGCTGTGCAGTGGCTGCTCCACAGAATGACCACCTACTACCCCATGGAAGTTGCCTCAACGTTGTGGAGGATGTTTCCACCGTCTAACAGGTACCTGCTCCGACAGCCTTGAGGGCTGATGTGTATGGGGAGAGGGGCCCAGAACCTCTCTGGATGGCAGAGCCAAGAATGTCTAGAGGAGGCCACGGGGATGATCCAAAGGCTAGAGCATCTCCTGTACACAGACAGGCAGAGAGAGCTGGGGTTGTTGAGCCTGGAGAAGGGGAGGCTCTGGGGAAAACTTAAGAGTATCTTCCCCTGCTGCGCTGGGCTCCAGGCAAGCTGGAGAGGGTCTCTTAATCAGGGATTGGAGGGAGATAATGAAGGAAAAGGCTTTGAGCTGCACGATTAGATTTCAGGAATAAGTGTTTCCTGTGAGGCTGGGGAGGTAATAGCTCAGGTAGCCCAGAGAAGCCCTGCCTGCCCCATCCTTGGAGGTCACGATAGGAGAGACTTGGAGCACCTTGATCCCGTGGGAGGTGTCCCTGCCCATGGAAGAAGTTGGTACTGGAAAGGCTTAAACCCCTTAAAGCCCAAACCATTCCATGGTTCTGTGACTCTCAAACTGCCCTGGGGAGCAGGCCCCTCCTTCCCAGCACGCTATCCAGCCCCACAAAAGCCCTGCAGGAGACAAAGCTGGCATGGCCCAGAGTTCAGGGCCCCAAAGTTGAAGAAGGCTTTAGAGGGAAAGCAAAAGGAGGAGAGGCTGAAGTCCCTTCGTCTCTTCAGCCTGGAGAAGGGGAGGCCTCATTGCACACTGCGTCTTCTTCACCTGGGGAACAGCAGGAACGGGCACTGAGCTCTTCTCTCTGGACATGAGGGGATGGCAGGAAGATGCCAGGAGAGGCTTAGGTTGGACATTGGGAAAAAGTTCTCCCCCAGAGATCAATGGAGCACTGGATCAGCTCCCCGGGGAAGCAGTCACAGCACCAAGTCTGATAATATTCAAGAAGGGTTTGGCCAACGCACTCAGCCTCACGGTGTGAACTCTGGGGGTGTCCTGTGCAGGGACAGGAGGTGGACTCGGTGGTCATTGTGGATCCCTTCCCATTCAGGACATTCCATAACTCAGCACGCTTCTCCCAGCCCAATAACGAATGCCTCCTTGCTCCTCTCCTGCTGCCCAGGCCAGGGCTGTGGTGGCCAAGGTTACCCTGCTGATGGACCTCTCTTCCTTGCAGCTCCGCCCAGACATTCTTGGACTACATCTTCTCCTTGCCCGAGATACTACAGGACCTTTTGAAGGGGTTTTCCGTGTTCCTGCAGGAGAAACAGGAGGAGGGCTGTGATGTTCCCCCGGAGGACTCCTGCATCCTTCTCTTGGCTGTGAGTTATCAGGAAAAGCCCAAGTGCCCTTGTCCTCAGCTTGTGGCGGAAGCAGGAGCTTCACAGAGCCAGGGCACTCACTGCTGCCTTTCTTCCAGGTGCTGGCCTTCAAGGACTGGCAAAATGAGCAAACCGCTGCGACGTACAGCATCTGGAGTACTCTGAGGCAGTCACATCCAAGGATACTTTTCCAGGTGCTCGGGGCCCTTCTGAAGCTGTCGGAGAGAGCCCAGATGGTGAGCAGGGCATCAGCCAGGGGAGCCATCTTAACAAGCAGGGGCTGGTACAGTGTGGGCAGTGGGATTCGAGTGGTGGAGTGACAGCTCCAGATGCCCTCCTTGCCCAGGCTGGGATCTGCCTGGGATCTGCCTGGGGACTTCCCAGGCATGGACCTGTCGGCCTGACCGCTGTGCCTGGGCAGGTTCTGGAACTCATCTCTTTCATCAGGACTGCTTGTGCTGCCCAACCACGCAACATGACCAAGAGTCCATCTGGGACATCTCTACTCTCCCTTCCTTTTTCCACAGGTACTTGGACAGTATCTAAGACGAGCACAGGACACACAAGTCTTCATCTGTGCCATTGAGTCAATGAGGAACTCCAGCGTCTTTCAAGAGCTGTTGATTAGACTCGTGTGGTCTCTGTTTCTGCCAAATCATGCCTTCTGGCAGGTGCAGGTAGGTGACCCGTGGCAAGGATGCCCTGCCCGTGAGCCCAGCCAGACCCTGTTTCTCCCTCTGTCCCTCACAAATCCAGGGCTCTTGGGCACCTCAAGCCATCTGAAAAGGGCAGGGAGGGATGGAGAGGGCAGCTGAGGCTCCAGCAGCAGCAACATCCTCACTTGGGTCCCTCTTCCAGGTACCAAACGTCATCACCTACGTCCATCAAAACCTGGAACGCTTCAGCTCTAGGTCAGCCCAACAAGCTGTGCAGTGGCTGCTCCACAGAATGGCCAATTACTACCCCATGGAAGCTGCCTCAACGTTGTGGAGGATGTTTCCGCCGTCTAACAGGTACCTGCACCGACAGCCTTGAGGGCTGATGTGTATGGGGAGAGGGGCCCAGAACCTCTCTGGATGGCAGAGCCAAGAATGTCTAGAGGAGGCCATGGGGATGATCCAAAGGCTAGAGCATCTCCTGTACACAGACAGCTGATGAAGGGATTAGAGGGGAAGCAAAAGGAGGAGAGGCTGAAGTCCCTTGGTCTGTTCAAGTTCCCCTTGGAGAAGGGAAGACTAAGAGGAGACCTCATCACACTCTGCACTGAACTCTTCACTCTGGACATGAGGGGATGGCAGGAAGATGCCAGGAGAGGCTTAGGTTGGACAATGGGAAAAATGTTCTCCCCCAGAGATCAAAGGAGCACTGGATCAGCTCCCCGGGGAAGCAGTCGCGGCACCAAGCCTGATAATATTCAAGAAGGGTTTGGCCAACACACTCAGCCTCACGGTGTGAACTTTGGGGATGTCCTGTGCAGGGACAGGAGGTGGTCTCGGTGGTCCTTGTGGGTCCCTTCCCACTCAGGACATTCCATAACTCAGCATGCTTCTCCCAGCCCAACAACGAATGCCTCCTTGCTCCTCTCCTGCTGCCCAGGCCAGGGCTGTGGTGGCCAAGGTTACCCTGCTGATGGACCTCTCTCCCTTGCAGCTCTGCCCAGCTACTCTGGCACCACATCTTCTCTATGCCCCAGACAATGAAGAACATTTTGAAGAGGTTCCCGCTCTTGCACGACAGACAGCAAAGGGACTCTGATGTTCCCCCGGAGGACTCCTGCATCCTTCTCTTGGCTGTGAGTTATCCGGAAAAACCCAAGTGCCCTTGTCCACAGCTTGCGGTGGAAGCAGGAGCTTCACAGAGCCAGGTCACTCACCGCTGCCTTTCTTCCAGGAGCTGGCCTGCACGGACTCAGAAGATGAGGATATCGTGGCAAAATACAATATCTCAAGCATTCTGAGGCACTTGAGTCCAGTGATGCTCTCACCGGTGCTCACGGCCCTTCTGACGCTGTCGGAGAGACGCCCGACGGTGAGCACGGCATCTGCAAGCGGTGCCCATTGGCAGCCAGGGGCTGGGGCAGTGCGGGCAGTGGGATTCAAGTGATGGAGTCAACTTCCAAAGACTCCCTTTTCCCTGGTGGGGCGGGTGAGATGCCCAGGGAACGTCTGGGCATGGACCTGTCATGGTGACCACCGTGCCTGGGAAGGTCACGGAAATGGTCCACCTAAAGCTTTGCTAAAGCAGGTGGAGATGATTAGAGGCTGTGTGCTCACAGCCCGGAAAGCCAAACTGTGTCAGTCACTGCATCCAAAGCAGTGGGAGCACCAGGGGGAGGGAGGGGCCATGCTCTGGTGACAGCCCAGCTGGCGTCCTGGGGCTGGATCTGGAGTCCTCAGCACACGAAGGCCATGGAGGTTTGGAACAAGGCCAGAAGACGACATGGAGATGGTCTGAGGTCTGGAGCACTTCCCACGTGAGGACCGGCTGAGAGAGCTGGGCTTGTTTGGCCTGGAGAAGAGAAAGCTCCAGGGAGAATTCAGAACAGCTTCCAGTCCTGAAATAGGCTCCAGGAAAGCTGGGGAGGGGCTCCTGATGAAGGAGTGCAGGGAGATGATGAGGGGGAACGGGTTTTCAAGCTGAAAGAGGGAAGATGGGGATAAGATTTAAGGCCAAAATGTTTTGCTGTGAGGGTGGGGAGGCCCTGGCCCAGGCTTGCCAGAGCAGTCGTGTCTGCCCCATCCTGGAGGTGTTGAAGGCCAGGTTGGAAGTGTCTTGGAGCAACCGGATCTGGTTGAAAGACACGCTTGCTCCTGCAGGGGCTTGGACTGGATGACCTTTCCAACTCCAGTGTTCCATGATTCTGTGACCTTTTCACTACAAGGAAATCATCCGATTTTACATACAGGCACGAAAGATGCAGGACCTTCTCCCACACCTGATGGAAGCCCTGAATGACGGCAACAGCGACATCGCGTTGAAGAGCCTGCAGGTCATTTCAAGCGTGATGCGTCACCTGGAGAAGAAGGAGGCCAGCCCTTTGGCCGTGCAGCTGACAGAGAAGCTCCTGCCTCTCTTTAATGATGTAAGGATGAGGATAGAGCCGGGTCCTGCAGCTCAAACCTGCCAGACACACCTCTGAGGCAGAAGCTTCTCCTGTGGGAGACTGAGATGAGATCTTAGGAAGAAAGATACTCCTGTGAGTGGGGGGTGGCCCCTGCCCAGGTTGCCCAGAGCAGTCGTGGCTGCCCCAGCCCTGAAGGGCTTCAAGGTCACGTTGCCTTTGAGCAACCTGATGGCCTTTGAGTTCTCCAGCAGCCCAAATAACTCTATGATTTGATGATTTTGGGCTTGTCCTGTGCAGGGACAGGAGTTGGGCTCCATGAGCCCTGTGGGTCCCTTCCAATTGAGGACATGCGATCATTCCGTGCTTCACTGTGGGCAGAGATACTGGTGCTGAAGTCCCGCTGTCCTTCTCCCTACCAGGAGTCCAGCGAGCTGAGAGAGACTTCCATCATCATCTTCAGGGACCAGATGAAGAATGTGGTGCCCAGGAACAAGAGGCAGATGAAGAAAAATGTGCGAATGGCCCTGCTCCTGCTCTTCTTTCATTTGAACGACCAAACGGAGAGGGTGGCCAAGGTATGGAGGGAAGAGGCTCCAAGACATTTGGGCCAGGGCACGTCTCTGCTTCCTAAGGCCACCAAAACAAAGGCAAGAGGAAGGCGACACAGGGTTGTGGTGCCATCTCTATTTCTACTGCTCCACAGGCATCCGAGGAAGCGCTCCTTGCTGCAGCAGAGTTCCTCCAGCGGACACAGCTCCAACATCTCGTCCAGATGCAGCAGACGTGGAGTATTGCGGAATGCTTGGTGAGGACATCCTAGGGGTTAGACGAGAGCTTCCCCACGTATCTGGGGTGTGGGTCTCACCTGCCCTGCTCCAGCCTGGAGCCCACAGCCCCCGATCCAGAGGGAGGTGTCTGTGCCCGTGGCAGGGAGGTGGAACTGCATGGGACTCGAGGCCGCTTCCAGCCCAAGCCACTCCAGGATTCCATTCCCATACCCTTCTTCTCTTTCCAGCTGGCGCAGCGCAGGAGCAAGGCCGAGGAGTACATCAATGGCAGCGTGCCCTACCTGAGGGACGCTCAGAAAGACTTGCGCTTGGCAGCCGTCAGGTTCATCGGTGAGCCACCATCCCCGAGTCCTTCCGTTGGGACCCCCTGGCCCCAGTTCTCACCACAGCACTGGGGATCAAGGGGATCTGACGGAGCTCTCTCTCCCTAGGGCTTGCTGCGAGACACCTGAGGGACCAAAGCCCTGAGAAGATGTCACAGATCTGCTGCGGTGAGGAGGGACAGGGTTGGGTTTGGCAGGGCAAGGTGCTGCCTTGCCTGGGCCTGCTCCAGGACACCTGTCTGGGGCAGTTGGGACATTCCCGCACAGCAGTTCTCCCCTGGCCGGGGCTTGGGAGGGCTTGGGAGGGGATGCTCGGGGCTCTCTGTAGACACAGGGTTTCATCTCAGCTCTGTTTGTTTCCGCCACAGTCCTTGAGCCCTTGAAGGAAGACAGCGACATCGAAGTCTGTTCCCTGGCTACACAGACCATCCTCATCGTGAGCTGTCCGAGGCAGCAGCCAAGAGCGAGGCGCATTCTGCAAGCGCTGCGCTTCTGGGGCCCCTGAGCCAGGCTGAGGCGCTGGAGGTGCCTGCAGGCAAAGAGGTCGTGGAAGCAAAGAATCCCGGGATGACTGAAGACCTCTCAGCTCATCTTGGACGACCTCCAGTCCTATCCATCGCGACAAATAAACCACATCCTGAAGCACCACCTCTAGGTGGCAAGGTGGTGTGTCAAGGCTTGGACAGGATGGTCTTAGAGGTCTTTTCCAACCTTACCATTTCTTCCGTATGTTGAGCCTGACCCTCCCCTGGCAGAGCTTGAGCCCATTCCCTCTCGTCCCGTCCCCTGTCCCTTGGCAGAAGAGCCCAGCTCCCTCCTCTCCACAACCTCCTTTCAGGGAGTTGGAGAGAGCAATGAGGTCTCCTCTCAGCCTCCTCTTCTCCAGGCTAAACGCCTCCGGCTCTCTCAGTCATTCCTCTTCTTTTCCAGCCCCTTCCCCAGCTCCGTTGCTCTTCTCTGGACTCGCTCCAGAGCCTCAACATCCTTCTTGTGGTGAGAGCAGGATTCGAGGAGCAATCTCACCGGTGCCGAGTCCAGAGGGAGGAGAACCTCCCTGGCCCTGCTGGCCGTGTCCTTTCTGATCCAAGCCAAGACGCCATTGGCCTTCTTGACCACCTGGGCCACTGTTGGCTCATGGTCAGTTACTGTCAACCAACAGCCCCAGGCCCCTCTCCTCCTGGCAGCTTTCCAGCCAGACTTCTCCTAGTCTCCAGCTGCTGAAGGTTGTTGTGCCCCAAGTGCAGGACCCGACTCTTGGCCTTGTTAACGTTTTGAAGAGCTCCCTCCCCTCATGGGCTCCCTTGCCCTCAAGTACTGTCTCCAATGAGACTTTGCCAACAGCCTTCTGAAGAGTTCGGAGTCTGCCCTCTGGAAGTTGAATGCTACTGTCCTGCTAAGCACCTTCTTCACTTCACCTAGAAGAGAAAATCCTATCGTCTCCTGATCGCTTTGTCCCAGGTGTTCCCCTACTGCCACATCCCCCCAAGGCCTTCTCTGTTGACAGACAATAAGTCCAGGAGGGCACCTTCCCTCGTTGGTTCATTCACCAGCTGTGCAAGGAAGTTGTCTTCCACGCACTCCAGGAACCTCCTAGACTGCTTCCTTTCTGCTCTATTGTACTCCCAGCAGGTATCAGGGAGATTGAAGTCTCCCACAAGGACCAGAGGCATTGCCTTGGAGATTGACCCCAGCTGTTTAAAGAAGAGCTCCTCAGCTGCTTCTCCTTGGCTGGGTGGCCTGTAACAGACTCCCAGCACAAAATCTAGCTTCTTATGGGCTCCTCTGATTTTAACCCACAGGCACTCGTCTCCTCATCGCCACAATCCATCTCAGTGGTGTCCAATTCCTCCTTTACAAAGAGGGCTACTCCTCCTCCTCTCCTACCCTTCCTATCCCGCCTGAAGAGTTTGTACCCACCATGGCTTCACCCCAGTTATAGGAGTCATCCCACCACCTTTCCTTGATGGCAACGACATCATGGCCTCCTTGCCCTAAGACAGCTTCCAGCTCCTCCTCCTCATTCCCCTGCTGCCTGCATTGCTGTAAATACACTTCAGCTGAGCTGCTGAGCCTTCAGCCCTCTTCGAGGGAACAGAGTTCTTTCCCAATTGCCTGGTAACTGGCGCAGCTTGGACCACAGTGCCCGTATCTCCCTTACCACCCCCAGGTGTGTTCACCCCCACTTCCTGTGCGGTGATGTCCTGGTGATCCTCCCCAGCACAGCCTGTCCGAGTCACCACTGCCCCACGTCCAGGCTCGCTCTTGCCTAGCCTGGTCTCATCCCCCTCCACCTTCATATCTACTTTAAAGCTCCATTTATGAGCTTACCTAGGTTCTTAGCAAGGGCTTTAGCCCCTCTAGGAGACACACGTGTCCCATCCTTAGCAGCAAAGCCTGGGGGTGCGTGAGCCACCTCATGACCAAAGAAGCCGGAGCCCCTCTCCTCACAGCAGACTTGGAGCCAGGCATTCATGGAAGTCTTCTTCCTGACTTCCAGCTCCTCTCTATTCAGCCTTGGGATGCAGCAGAATACTATCTGAGCCCCAGAGCCCTCCAGCCATCCTTCTCCCAGTGGCCCTGAAGTCTTTCTGGATGGCTTTGGGCTTTCTCTTTACTGAGTCATCGTTACCAGTTTGGACTATCAGAGGATAGTAGTGTGTCTTGTGGGCCAGGGGAGGAAGCTTTCTAGCTCTGTCCTTCCCTGATGCCCCCGGGAAGCAGCAGACGTCTCTGTGGAGCAGGTCCGGTCTGCACATGGGTCCCTCCGTTCCTTTTAGGAGGGAGTCCCCTACAACAATCACCCTCCTCTTCTTCTTAGTGGAGGATGTTTTTCTCTTTCTGTGAGGATAGTGCGGCCTAGGGAAAGACTCTAGGCTGTGGGAACCATCCTCGTCCTCAGCATCGGATTCCACCTGCAGCACGTGGTACTTGTTCACCAGGAGGATCTGCTCTATCTCGCTCTCGCACTCCCTGATGGACCTCAGCCCCTTTCCCTCCTCAGGTAGGTGTTTTGGTGATTTGGTGTGATATTGGGTGGATTTGGGGTAATTGAGGGTGGGTCTGGGGTGATTTGGGGTGTCTTTTGATTGATTTGGGTGAGTTTGGGGTATGTTGCAGTGAGTTGGAGAGATTTGGGGTGGGTTTGGACTGATTTGGGGTGAATTTCTGGTGGTTTGGGGTGGTTTTCAGTGGGTTGGGGTCTCTATGGGGTCTCTGTGCAGCACTATAGGGTCTCTATGGGGCACTATGGGGTCAATAGAGATCATCCAGTTCCAACCCCAATCATGGAGAAGTTTGGGTTGGAAGGAACTTCAAAGCCCATGTAGGTCCCTCTTGGCCAGGCTGAACCTCAGGAGGTTTTTCCCCTCAAACCCCACATTCTCCTCCCCAAACTCCACATTCTCCCCCTTAAACCCCACACTCTCCCCACCAGACCCTACATTCTCTCCTCAAACCTCACGTTCCCCCCCAAACCCCGCGTTGTCCCCCCCCTAAGCCCCATGTTGTCCCCTCAAGCCCTGACTGAGCTGCCCAGGGAGGCGACAGAGCCACCATCTCAGGAGGGCTTTAAGAGACACCTTGATGAAGTTCTCGGGGATACAATTCAGCAGCTGACGCCTTGGGCTTGATGATCTAGCAGGACTTTTCCAACCTAGTGATTTTATGATCCCCTTTTGCAGCGCCAGCGATGGGAAACCTCTCCTCCTCCTCAGCTCACCTTGGGGAACACACGACCCCGTTGGTCAACAGCCTCATCGACACCATCGTGGAGTCGTGTGGCGAGGAGGCACAGAGGCTGTTGCGCTTCTACACCGCCGGTGAGGAGGACAACAGCCCCGCAGATGACCCCAGCACCTCCCGGGGGACAATCCCACCTACTCCCTAATCTCCTCCAGCAGCTCCACCAGCTCCGACATGGAAAGAAGACGAAGACGCCAAGCCCGCAGCCAGCCTCGGCCCCACCGCCTCCCAGGGCAACTTTCCACTCAGAACTGGACACTGGTTGGTCATTAAATTTATGATTTCAGAGCACAAATCATTCAACGATTCCAGGGAGCCAAAATTCAGTCTAAACTGGTCTTTTAGTAGTTGTGCAACAACATTAAAAAAACCCTCAAATTCATCTCAGAAAGCCAATCAGGGTGCGTCTCTTAATCTTCCTCAAGCATTACAAAAATTAAAATTTCACTCCCATTTTCAACTGTAAATTCCTGTCCATGTTTTTCTCTTTTTGTGAGAATGGTGCGGCCTAGGGAAAGACTCTAGGATGTGGGAAGTTCATGTCACAGTCCACTCCTAAGCAGATACACGATGCTTCATTTCATTTATGATCTCAGACTCAGAATCACAGAATCACAGAACAACCAGGTTGGAAGGGACCCATCGGATCTTCTAGTCCAACCATTCCTATCTAACACTAAACCAAGTCCCTCAAGACCTCATCCACCCGTGTCTTAAACACCTCCAGGGAAGGGGAATCAACCACCTCCCTGGGCAGCCTGTTCCAATGCCCAATGACCCTTTCTGTGAAAAACCTCTTCCTAATGTCCAGCCTAAATCTACCCTGGCGGAGCTTGAGGCCATTCCCTCTCGTCCTGTCCCCTGTCACTTGGGAGAAGAGCCCAGCTCCCTCCTCTCCACAACCACCTTTCAGGTACTTGTAGAGAGTAATGAGGTCTCCCCTCAGCCTCCTCTTCTCCAGGATAAACAACCCCAGCTCTCTCAGCCGCTCCTCATAGGGTCTGTTCTCCAGCCCCTTCACCAGCCTCGTTGCTCTTCTCTGGACTTGCTCCAGAGCCTCAACATCCTTCTTGTGCTGAGGGGCCCAGAACTGGATGCAGTATTCAAGGAGCGGCCTCACCAGTGCTGAATACAGAGGGAGAATCACCTCCCTGGCTCTGCCGGTCACACCGTTTCTGATCCAAGCCAGGATGCCATTGGCCTTCTTGGCCACCTGGCCACACTGCTGGCTCATGTTCAGTCGACGGTCAACCAACACCCCCGGTTCCCTCTCCTCCTGGCAGTTTTCCAGCCAGGCTTCTCCCAGTCTGTAGCTCTGCATAGGGTGGTTGTGCCCCAAGTGCAGGACCCGGCATTTGGCCGTGTTAAACCTCATCCCGTTGGACACTGCCCAGCGGTCCAGCTTGTCCAAGTCCCTTTGCAAAGCCTCTCTACCCTCCAGCAGATCGACACTTGCACACAGCTTTGTGTCATCTGCAAACTTGCTAAGGATACCCTCAATGCCCTCATCCAGGTCATTGATGAAGACATTGAACAGGACTGGACCCAGTACTGAGCCCTGGGGGACACCACTTGTCACTGGCCTCCAGCTGGACTTAACACCATTTACCACCACTCTCTGGGCCCGGCCATCCAGCCAGTTTTCTACCCAGGAGAGTGTGCGTCTGTCCAGGCCAGAGGCTGACAGTTTCCGCAGCAGGATGCTGTGAGAAACTGTGTCAAAGGCTTTACTGAAGTCCAGAAAGACCACATCCACAACCTTTCCTTCATCCAGCAGCCGAGTCACTTTGTCATAGAAGGCGATCAGGCTGGTTTGGCAGGACCTGCCTCTGGTAAACCCATGTTGACTGGGCCTGATCACCCGGTTCTCTTGTAAGTGCTTCATGATAGCACTCAAGATCACCTGTTCCATGACTTTCCCTGGCACTGAGGTCACACTGACTGGCCTGTAGTTCCCCGGATCCTCCCTGCTACCCTTCTTGTAAATGGGAACTACATCAGCCTCCAGTCCAGAGGTACCTCCCCAGTCTTCCAGGACTGCTGGAAGATGATGGAAAGGGGTTTGGCCAATACATCCGCCAGCTCCCTCAATACCCTAGGATGTATCCCATCTGGCCCCATGGACTTGTGGGTGTCCAGTTGGCCAAGCAGGGCTCTGACCACCTCCTCTTGGACTATGGGAGCCTCGTATTGCTCCTCTGTTTCCCGGGTATCTACACAGAGGGAACAGCTTTCTTTACAATTAAAGACTGAGGCAAAGAAGGCATTAAGTACCTCAGCCTTCTCCTCGTCCCCTGTCACTGCTGTTCCCTCTGACTCCAAAAGGGACTGTATGGTCTCCCTTGTTGTCCTTTTACTGTTAATATACTTATAAAAAGATTTTTTATTGTCTTTTGCTGACTTAGCTAATCTGACCTCTAGCTCGGCCTTAGCCCCTCTGATTTTTTCCCTACATAGCCTCGCTTCCCTCCTGAAGTCCCCCCAAGACGCCTGTCCCCCCTTCCAGACCCTATAAATCTTCCTTTTTTTTCTAATTTGACTCAAGATTTCTCTACTTAACCAAGCTGGTTTTTTCCCCTGCCGGCTTTTTTTCCAGAACACGGGGATGGCACATAATTGTGTGAATATTTTAATTTAACCAAATATGTAATTACGCATCAAGTATGAAAGAGCAAAACATCTTCAGACTATGTGGACATTTGACCAGGAATGGATAAACACGAACTTAAGCCAGATGCGCTTGCAAATAACAGGAGAAGAAGGCTGAAAAGCTTTTCCAGAGACGAATGTGGATTCTCTAAATTCTGTTGCAGCTGCTACCAAGCACTGCTTTAAGATCCCAGAAAACTTAACAGAAAGACAAAGCTCTCCCTAACTCTAGAAAATTCTTGACTTATGTAGCATGTGCTATTGTGATTCCCTATCTCATATACAAGAAAGAAAATTCCTTCCTGAAATCTCAGAGGCAAGAGAGAAGAAGAGTTAGCCTGAGGCCTACATCTTCTCTGCAAGGGAAACCACTCTGCGTGAAAGAAAAGATATATACAGCAAAGAGCAGAACAGACGTAGAAGCGGTTCATCCAGGGGCTTTGCTTTTCATTCAAGGCAGAGAATGCATAAAACGAGCTCATCAGTACACATCCAAAAGGTATGTAACAAGATAAAACACATCAACTAAGACCCAGTATACTACAGCAGGCAGGGAAAATTCCGTAGGGAAGTTTTGAAAAGCCGATTGAGCGGATTGCTCTACTTCTGGGAAGCTGCAGTAAGGAACTTCCAGAGGTAAAGCAGGCAGGTAAAACAGAAACTAGGAGAATTTTTCCCCCCTTCTTTTAAGACACGTGAAGCACACGAGCTGCAAAAGTGAATAACTAAAGCCACTAAGCAGACCTACTCAACAACAATGTCTTTCATGACTAAATTTAACCCTGTTTATTTCAAACGTCTATTTCATCTTGGAAGGACTCGGGGTTCCTGCTCGCCGAGGAGCTCGAGGTGAGGCAGTAACGTGCGCTCGCAGCCCAGAAGGCCAATTGTGTCCTGGGCTGCATCAAAAGAAGCGTGGCCAGAAGGGCGAGAGAGGTGATTCTGCGCCCTTCTTCCTCTCTTGTGAGACCTCACCTGGAGCCCTGCTCGTCCTGCTGCCTTGGGCGGGTTCAGGGCTGCTGTGCTGGGCCCTTCTCTCTTCCAGGCCTCCTGGTCACGCTCCCGTTGCCCATCTCTCACGCTTTTCCAGGGCCACCCAACCCTCCCTGCCATGTTGCCGAGTCACAGGGGGTCCCTCTGTGACCTCACTCTGGGACCCCACCCTGCACCCCACTGGCTGCAGCCCCAGAGATCAGTGTCCGTCAGGACAGCCAGCGCGACAGGCAGCAGAGCTCACGGCTCCCGAGCAGAGCTCACGCCTCACCCCGCGGTGCCCAAGCGTTTCCCTCCATAGGTCCTTTCCTTGTCCCCAAGGATGGCAGCGAGACCTCCCAGCCCACCTGGGGTGTCCCTGTGGGAGGACGTGTCTCCCCAGGTGAGCAGCAACGCACGGCAGCCCCGTGAGGTTCATCTGGGGCAGCCCCGTGGCATCCGTGAGGGTGAGGGGCCCTGCTGGGCTGGGCAGGACTCAACACCAGGTCACGGAGTGGCTTGTGTCCCTCTGCTCCGCTCTTGTGCAACCCCAGCTGGAGCCCTGCGTCCAGTTCTGGAGTCCTCAGCACGGGAAGGACATGGAGCTGTTGGGACGGGTCCAGAAGAGGCCACGAGGAGGACCCAGGGGCTGGAGCAGCTCCCGCACAAGGACAGGCTGAGAGAATTAGGGCTGTTGAGCCTGGAGAAGAGAAGGTTCCAGGGAGAGCCTAGAGCAGCTTCCAGTCTTGAAAAGGGCTCCAGGAATGTGGGGCCGGGGGGTGGGAGGGGCAGGGACAGGATGAGGGGAATGCTTTGGAGCTGACAAGAGAGGAAATTCACATGAGATCTAGGAAGAGACTTTTTCCCGTGAGGGCGGGGAGGTCCTGGCCCAGGTTGCCCAGAGCAGTGGTGGCTGCCCCAGCCCTGGGGTTGTTGAAGGTCAGGTTGGATGTTCCTCGAGAGACCCTGATCCAGTGGGAGGTGTCCCTGCCCACGACACTGGGTGGAAATGGATGTGTTTGAGGTCCCTTCCAAGCCGAAGCATTGCAAGCCTCACTGTCCCTGCTCAGAGGGTTCCTGGTGCCCATGAGCCCAACCTTCTTCCCTCCCCCTGGGCCTCTCCTCTTCTCCTCCGCGGGCAGTGAGTGCAGCCCCTGCTGCCAGCTCCACTGCAGCTGCTCCCTTCCTTCCTCCACAGGCACTGGAAAGGTATCTGGAAAGAGCGGAGAAGACAGACATTGTCCTCATGGCCATTGAAGCCATGAGAGACTCAAGCCCCTTTCAGAGGGAGGCAACCCGACTCCTGCAGGATGTGATCGTGCGGGACCCTGCCTTCTGGCTGGCGGAGGTAGGTGGCCCATGGCAAGGTTGCCCTGCCCTTGAGCCCTCCCACAGCCTCTTCATCCCTCCAGCCCTGCCAGGCCCAGCAATCTCGGGCACCTGAATCCTGCAGAGGGATGGAAAGGGCAGCTGAGGCTCCACGGGCAGAAGCATCTTCACTCGGCTCTCCTTCAGGTCCCCAAGATCATGACCTGCATCGACGCAAGTATAGCACAGCTCAAGTCGGAGTCAGCCCTGGAGATGGTGGAAACAATCCTTTTCCTGATGACCAAGCACTACCCCAAGGAAGTTGCTTCAATGTTGAGGGAGATGTTTCCACCGACTAACAGGTAGGAACTCCATCGGCCTTGAGGGCTGATCCCTGTGGGGAGAGGAGCGCAGAGACTCTCTAGAAGCCAGAGTCAAGAGTCAAGGCAGCCCAGCTGAGGGCAAGGTCCACGTCCTGCAGGGCTGCCCCAGGCAGGGTTGCCGTGGCCAAAGCCGCCCTGCTGACGGAGAGCTCTCCCTTGCAGAGATACCCTGTCACTCTGGGAGCTCACCCTCTCCATGCCCTGGCCGCTGGAGAAGCTTTTGGAGGAGATGTTCCTGGCCTTGCAAGACGAAGAGGAGAAGGACTGTGACGCTCCTCCTGAGGACTCCTGCATCCTTATCTTGACTGTGAGTTGACAGGAAAGCTCCAACGTCCTTGTCCTCAGCTTCTGGCGGAAGCAGGAGCTTCACGGTGCCAGGTCACTCACTGCTGCCTTTCTTCAGGTGCTGGCCTGCAAGGATTGGAAAAGAGAGACTATTCCAACAAAATACCATATCTGGAGGACTCTGAGGCGCTCCAACCTGGTGACGGTCTCCCTTGTGCTCAGGGCCCTTCTGAGGCTGTCGGAGAGAGCCGAGACGGTGAGCAAGGTGTTGGGAAGGGGAGCTGCCCTGGCAGCCAGGGGCCAGGAGGGCGGGGAAGGTGGGATTCAATTGGTGAGGTAACAGCTCCAAAGACTCTCCTTGCCCTGCTGGTGCCTGGGGGCTGCCTGGGGACTTTCCAGGCATGGACCTCTGTGCCTGGGAAGGTAATGGAAGAGGTCCTCCTCGGAGCTTTGCTAGGGAGCATGGAGGTGATAGGAGACAGCCAACACGGCTTCACCAAGGGCAAGTCCTGCCTGAGCAAGCCAGGATGGAGCCTTTTAGGATGGAGCCAGCGTATCGGCGCATACGGGAAATGCCGTGGATGTCATCTACCTGGACTTGTCTAAAGCCTTGGAGACAGTCCCTGGGCACGTCGCTCTCTCTGAACTGGAGAGAGCGAGATGAGGGCTTGATCTCTACCCTCCCTTCCTTCCCCAATAGATACTTGGCCGGTATCTCCGACCAGCGGCGAGGACAGACGTTGTCCTCACGGTCATTGAGGCAATGACAGAGGAAAGCCGCTTTCAGAGAGAGGCAATAAGACTGACGCAGGGCGCAATCCTGACAGCCCCTGCCTTCTGGCTGGTGGAGGTAAGTGGCCCACGACAAGGTTGCCCTTGAGCACTGCCAGACCCTCTTCCTCCCTCCATCCTCCCAAATCCAGGGCTCTCAGCTACCTGAAGCCTCCTCAATCCAGCAGAGAGGGAGGCAAAGGGCAGCTGAGGCTCCAGGGGCACAGCCAACCTCACTTGGGTCCCCTCCAGGCAAACAAGATCATGGTCGCCATCTATAATACCATGGAAGGCTTCGACAGTGCGGAGGTCTGGAATATCGTGGATTCACTTCTTTCCCTGATGAGCAAACACCACCCCAGGGAAGCGGCCACGGCTTTGTTGGAGAATTTTCCACCAAAGAAGAGGTACGAGCTCCAACTGCCTTGAGGGTTGATCTCTCTGGGGAGAGGGACTCAGAAACTCTCTGGATGACAGAGCCGAGAACGTCCAGAGTAGGCCACATGGACGATCCAAAGGCTGGAGAACCTCCCGTCCATGGACAGACAGAGAGAGCTGGCGTTGTTCAGCCTGAAGAAGAGGATGTTCTAGGGAGAATTTAGAGCAGCTTCCCCTCCTGAAATGAGCTCCAGTCAAGCAGGGGAGGCTCTCTTCATCAGGGATTGGAGGGAGATGATGAGAGGAAAGGTTTTGAGCTGAAAGAGGGGAGAAAAGGTTAGATTTCGGGAAGAAGTATTTCAGGAATAAGTGGACCTCTCTTCCTTGCAGGTCTGCCCAGACATTCTGGGACTACATCTTCTCCTTGCCCGAGATACTGCAGGACCTTTTGAAGGGGTTTTCCCTGTTCCTGCAGGAGAAACAGGAGGAGGGCTGTGATGTTCCCCCGGAGGACTCCTGCATCCTTCTCCTCTCTGTGAGTTATCAGGAAAAGCCCAAGTGCCCTTGTCCTCAGCTTGTGGTGGAAGCAGGAGCTTCACAGAGCCAGGGCACTCACTGCTGCCTTTCTTCCAGGTGCTGGCCTTCAAGGACTGGCAAAATGAGCAAACCGCTGCGACGTACAGCATCTGGAATGCTCTGAGGCAGTCACATCCAAGGATACTTTTCCAGGTGCTCGGGGCCCTTCTGAAGCTGTCGGAGAGAGCCCAGATGGTGAGCAGGGCATCAGCCAGGGGAGCCATCTTAGCAAGCAGGGGCTGGTACAGTGTGGGCAGTGGGATTCGAGTGGTGGAGTGACAGCTCCAGATGCCCTCCTTGCCCTGGCTGGGATCTGCCTGGGATCTGCCTGGGGACTTTCCAGGCATGGACCTGTCGGCCTGACCGCTCTGCCTGGGCAGGTTCTGGAACTCATCTCTTTCATCAGGGCTGCTTGTGCTGCCCAACCACGCAACATGACCAAGAGTCCATCTGGGACATCTCTACTCTCCCTTCCTTTTTCCACAGGTACTTGGACAGTATCTAAGACGACCACGGGACATACGAGTCTTCATCCGTGCCATTGAGTCAATGAGGAACTCCAGCATCTTTCAAGAGCTGTTGATTAGACTGGTGTTGTCTATGTTTCTGCCAAATCATGCCTTCTGGCAGGCGCAGGTAGGTTACCCGTGGCAAGGATGCCCTGCCCGTGAGCCCAGCCAGACCCTGTTTCTCCCTCTGTCCCTCACAAATCCAGGGCTCTTGGGCACCTCAAGCCATCTGAAAAGGGCAGGGAGGGATGGAGAGGGCAGCTGAGGCTCCAGCAGCAGCAACATCCTCGCTTGGGTCCCACTTCCAGGTACCAAACGTCATCGCCTACGTCCATCAAAACCTGGAACGCTTCAGCTCTAGGTCAGCCCAAATAGCTGTGCAGTGGCTGCTCCACAGAATGACCACCTACTACCCCATGGAAGTTGCCTCAACGTTGTGGAGGATGTTTCCACCGTCTAACAGGTACCTGCTCCGACAGCCTTGAGGGCTGATGTGTATGGGGAGAGGGGCCCAGAACCTCTCTGGATGGCAGAGCCAAGAATGTCTAGAGGAGGCCACGGGGATGATCCAAAGGCTAGAGCATCTCCTGTACACAGACAGGCAGAGAGAGCTGGGGTTGTTGAGCCTGGAGAAGGGGAGGCTCTGGGGAAAACTTAAGAGTATCTTCCCCTGCTGCGCTGGGCTCCAGGCAAGCTGGAGAGGGTCTCTTAATCAGGGATTGGAGGGAGATAATGAAGGAAAAGGCTTTGAGCTGCACGATTAGATTTCAGGAATAAGTGTTTCCTGTGAGGCTGGGGAGGTAATGGCTCAGGTAGCCCAGAGAAGCCCTGCCTGCCCCATCCTTGGAGGCCACGATAGGAGAGACTTGGAGCACCTTGATCCCGTGGGAGGTGTCCCTGCCCATGGAAGAAGTTGGTACTGGAAAGGCTTAAACCCCTTAAAGCCCAAACCATTCCATGGTTCTGTGACTCTCAAACTGCCCTGGGGAGCAGGCCCCTCCTTCCCAGCACGCTATCCAGCCCCACAAAAGCCCTGCAGGAGACAAAGCTGGCATGGCCCAGAGTTCAGGGCCCCAAAGTTGAAGAAGGCTTTAGAGGGAAAGCAAAAGGAGGAGAGGCTGAAGTCCCTTCGTCTCTTCAGCCTGGAGAAGGGGAGGCCTCATTGCACACTGCATCTTCTTCACCTGGGGAACAGCAGGAACGGGCACTGAGCTCTTCTCTCTGGACATGAGGGGATGGCAGGAAGATGCCAGGAGAGGCTTAGGTTGGACATTGGGAAAAAGTTCTCCCCCAGAGATCAATGGAGCACTGGATCAGCTCCCCGGGGAAGCAGTCACAGCACCAAGTCTGATAATATTCAAGAAGGGTTTGGCCAACGCACTCAGCCTCACGGTGTGAACTCTGGGGGTGTCCTGTGCAGGGACAGGAGGTGGACTCGGTGGTCATTGTGGATCCCTTCCCATTCAGGACATTCCATAACTCAGCACGCTTCTCCCAGCCCAATAACGAATGCCTCCTTGCTCCTCTCCTGCTGCCCAGGCCAGGGCTGTGGTGGCCAAGGTTACCCTGCTGATGGACCTCTCTTCCTTGCAGCTCTGCCCAGACATTCTTGGACTACATCTTCTCCTTGCCCGAGATACTGCAGGACCTTTTGAAGGGGTTTTCCCTGTTCCTGCAGGAGAAACAGGAGGAGGGCTGTGATGTTCCCCCGGAGGACTCCTGCATCCTTCTCTTGGCTGTGAGTTATCCGTAAAAGCCCAAGTGCCCTTGTCCTCAGCTTGTGGCGGAAGCAGGAGCTTCACAGAGCCAGGGCACTCACTGCTGCCTTTCTTCCAGGTGCTGGCCTTCAAGGACTGGCAAAATGAGCAAACCGCTGCGACGTACAGCATCTGGAGTACTCTGAGGCAGTCACATCCAAGGATACTTTTCCAGGTGCTCGGGGCCCTTCTGAAGCTGTCGGAGAGAGCCCAGATGGTGAGCAGGGCATCAGCCAGGGGAGCCATCTTAACAAGCAGGGGCTGGTACAGTGTGGGCAGTGGGATTCGAGTGGTGGAGTGACAGCTCCAGATGCCCTCCTTGCCCAGGCTGGGATCTGCCTGGGATCTGCCTGGGGACTTCCCAGGCATGGACCTGTCGGCCTGACCGCTGTGCCTGGGCAGGTTCTGGAACTCATCTCTTTCATCAGGACTGCTTGTGCTGCCCAACCACGCAACATGACCAAGAGTCCATCTGGGACATCTCTACTCTCCCTTCCTTTTTCCACAGGTACTTGGACAGTATCTAAGACGAGCACAGGACACACAAGTCTTCATCTGTGCCATTGAGTCAATGAGGAACTCCAGCGTCTTTCAAGAGCTGTTGATTAGACTCGTGTGGTCTCTGTTTCTGCCAAATCATGCCTTCTGGCAGGCGCAGGTAGGTGACCCGTGGCAAGGATGCCCTGCCCGTGAGCCCAGCCAGACCCTGTTTCTCCCTCTGTCCCTCACAAATCCAGGGCTCTTGGGCACCTCAAGCCATCTGAAAAGGGCAGGGAGGGATGGAGAGGGCAGCTGAGGCTCCAGCAGCAGCAACATCCTCACTTGGGTCCCTCTTCCAGGTACCAAACGTCATCACCTACGTCCATCAAAACCTGGAATGCTTCAGCTCTAGGTCAGCCCAACAAGCTGTGCAGTGGCTGCTCCACAGAATGGCCAATTACTACCCCATGGAAGCTGCCTCAACGTTGTGGAGGATGTTTCCGCCGTCTAACAGGTACCTGCTCCGACAGCCTTGAGGGCTGATGTGTATGGGGAGAGGGGCCCAGAACCTCTCTGGATGGCAGAGCCAAGAATGTCTAGAGGAGGCCATGGGGATGATCCAAAGGCTAGAGCATCTCCTGTACACAGACAGCTGATGAAGGGATTAGAGGGGAAGCAAAAGGAGGAGAGGCTGAAGTCCCTTGGTCTGTTCAAGTTCCCCTTGGAGAAGGGAAGACTAAGAGGAGACCTCATCACACTCTGCACTGAGCTCTTCACTCTGGACATGAGGGGATGGCAGGAAGATGCCAGGAGAGGCTTAGGTTGGACAATGGGAAAAATGTTCTCCCCCAGAGATCAAAGGAGCACTGGATCAGCTCCCCGGGGAAGCAGTCGCGGCACCAAGCCTGATAATATTCAAGAAGGGTTTGGCCAACACACTCAGCCTCACGGTGTGAACTTTGGGGATGTCCTGTGCAGGGACAGGAGGTGGTCTCGGTGGTCCTTGTGGGTCCCTTCCCACTCAGGACATTCCATAACTCAGCACGCTTCTCCCAGCCCAACAACGAATGCCTCCTTGCTCCTCTCCTGCTGCCCAGGCCAGGGCTGTGGTGGCCAAGGTTACCCTGCTGATGGACCTCTCTCCCTTGCAGCTCTGCCCAGCTACTCTGGCACCACATCTTCTCTATGCCCCAGACAATGAAGAACATTTTGAAGAGGTTCCCGCTCTTGCACGACAGACAGCAAAGGGACTCTGATGTTCCCCCGGAGGACTCCTGCATCCTTCTCTTGGCTGTGAGTTATCCGGAAAAACCCAAGTGCCCTTGTCCACAGCTTGCGGTGGAAGCAGGAGCTTCACAGTGCCAGGTCACTCACCGCTGCCTTTCTTCCAGGAGCTGGCCTGCACGGACTCAGAAGATGAGGATATCGTGGCAAAATACAATATCTCAAGCATTCTGAGGCACTTGAGTCCAGTGATGCTCTCACCGGTGCTCACGGCCCTTCTGACGCTGTCGGAGAGACGCCCGACGGTGAGCACGGCATCTGCAAGCGGTGCCCATTGGCAGCCAGGGGCTGGGGCAGTGCGGGCAGTGGGATTCAAGTGATGGAGTCAACTTCCAAAGACTCCCTTTTCCCTGGTGGGGCGGGTGAGATGCCCAGGGAACGTCTGGGCATGGACCTGTCATGGTGACCACCGTGCCTGGGAAGGTCACGGAAATGGTCCACCTAAAGCTTTGCTAAAGCAGGTGGAGATGATTAGAGGCTGTGTGCTCACAGCCCGGAAAGCCAAACTGTGTCAGTCACTGCATCCAAAGCAGTGGGAGCACCAGGGGGAGGGAGGGGCCATGCTCTGGTGACAGCCCAGCTGGCGTCCTGGGGCTGGATCTGGAGTCCTCAGCACACGAAGGCCATGGAGGTTTGGAACAAGGCCAGAAGACGACATGGAGATGGTCTGAGGTCTGGAGCACTTCCCACGTGAGGACCGGCTGAGAGAGCTGGGCTTGTTTGGCCTGGAGAAGAGAAAGCTCCAGGGAGAATTCAGAACAGCTTCCAGTCCTGAAATAGGCTCCAGGAAAGCTGGGGAGGGGCTCCTGATGAAGGAGTGCAGGGAGATGATGAGGGGGAACGGGTTTTCAAGCTGAAAGAGGGAAGATGGGGATAAGATTTAAGGCCAAAATGTTTTGCTGTGAGGGTGGGGAGGCCCTGGCCCAGGCTTGCCAGAGCAGTCGTGTCTGCCCCATCCTGGAGGTGTTGAAGGCCAGGTTGGAAGTGTCTTGGAGCAACCGGATCTGGTTGAAAGACACGCTTGCTCCTGCAGGGGCTTGGACTGGATGACCTTTCCAACTCCAGTGTTCCATGATTCTGTGACCTTTTCACTACAAGGAAATCCGATTTTACATACAGGCACGAAAGATGCAGGACCTTCTCCCACACCTGATGGAAGTCCTGAATGACGGCAACAGCGACATCGTGTTGAAGAGCCTGCAGGTCATTTCAAGCGTGATGCGTCACCTGGAGAAGAAGGAGGCCAGCCCTTTGGCCGTGCAGCTGACAGAGAAGCTCCTGCCTCTCTTTAATCATGTAAGGATGAGGATAGAGCCGGGTCCTGCAGCTCAAACCTGCCAGACACACCTCTGAGGCAGAAGCTTCTCCTGTGGGAGACTGAGATGAGATCTTAGGAAGAAAGATACTCCTGTGAGTGGGGGGTGGCCCCTGCCCAGGTTGCCCAGAGCAGTCGTGGCTGCCCCAGCCCTGAAGGGCTTCAAGGTCACGTTGCCTTTGAGCAACCTGATGGCCTTTGAGTTCTCCAGCAGCCCAAATAACTCTATGATTTGATGATTTTGGGCTTGTCCTGTGCAGGGACAGGAGTTGGGCTCCATGAGCCCTGTGGGTCCCTTCCAATTGAGGACATGCGATCATTCCGTGCTTCACTGTGGGCAGAGATACTGGTGCTGAAGTCCCGCTGTCCTTCTCCCTACCAGGAGTCCAGCGAGCTGAGAGAGACTTCCATCATCATCTTCAGGGACCAGATGAAGAATGTGGTGGCCAGGAACAAGAGGCAGATGAAGAAAAATGTGCGAATGGCCCTGCTCCCGCTCTTCTTTCATTTGAACGACCAAACGGAGAGGGTGGCCAAGGTATGGAGGGAAGAGGCTCCAAGACATTTGGGCCAGGGCACGTCTCTGCTTCCTAAGGCCACCAAAACAAAGGCAAGAGGAAGGCGACACAGGGTTGTGGTGCCATCTCTATTTCTACTGCTCCACAGGCATCCGAGGAAGCGCTCCTTGCTGCAGCAGAGTTCCTCCAGCGGACACAGCTCCAACATCTCGTCCAGATGCAGCAGACGTGGAGTATTGCGGAATGCTTGGTGAGGACATCCTAGGGGTTAGACGAGAGCTTCCCCACGTATCTGGGGTGTGGGTCTCACCTGCCCTGCTCCAGCCTGGAGCCCACAGCCCCCGATCCAGAGGGAGGTGTCTGTGCCCGTGGCAGGGAGGTGGAACTGCATGGGACTCGAGGCCGCTTCCAGCCCAAGCCACTCCAGGATTCCATTCCCATACCCTTCTTCTCTTTCCAGCTGGCGCAGCGCAGGAGCAAGGCCGAGGAGTACATCAATGGCAGCGTGCCCTACCTGAGGGACGCTCAGAAAGACTTGCGCTTGGCAGCCGTCAGGTTCATCGGTGAGCCACCATCCCCGAGTCCTTCCGTTGGGACCCCCTGGCCCCAGTTCTCACCACAGCACTGGGGATCAAGGGGATCTGACGGAGCTCTCTCTCCCTAGGGCTTGCTGCGAGACACCTGAGGGACCAAAGCCCTGAGAAGATGTCACAGATCTGCTGCGGTGAGGAGGGACAGGGTTGAGTTTGGCAGGGCTGGTGGTTCAGGAGACAGTGACTGAGCAGGGTGCTGCCTTGCCTGGGCCTGCTCCAGGACACCTGTCTGGGGCAGTTGGGACATTCCCGCACAGCAGCTCTCCCCTGGCCGGGGCTTGGGAGGGCTTGGGAGGGGATGCTCGGGGCTCTCTGTAGACACAGGGTTTCATCTCAGCTCTGTTTGTTTCCGCCACAGTCCTTGAGCCCTTGAAGGAAGACAGCGACATCGAAGTCTGTTCCCTGGCTACACAGACCATCTTCATCGTGAGCTGTCCGAGGCAGCAGCCAAGAGCGAGGCGCATTCTGCAAGCGCTGCGCTTCTGGGGCCCCTGAGCCAGGCTGAGGCGCTGGAGGTGCCTGCAGGCAAAGAGGTCGTGGAAGCAAAGAATCCCGGGATGACTGAAGACCTCTAAGCTCATCTTGGACGACCTCGAGTCCTATCCACCGCGACAACTAAACCACATCCTGAAGCACCACCTCTAGGTGGCAAGGTGGTGTGTCAAGGCTTGGACAGGATGGTCTTAGAGGTCTTTTCCAACCTTACCATTTCTTCCTTATGTTGAGCCTGACCCTCCCCTGGCAGAGCTTGAGCCCATTCCCTCTCGTCCCGTCCCCTGTCCCTTGGCAGAAGAGCCCAGCTCCCTCCTCTCCACAACCTCCTTTCAGGGAGTTGGAGAGAGCAATGAGGTCTCCTCTCAGCCTCCTCTTCTCCAGGCTAAACGCCTCCGGCTCTCTCAGTCATTCCTCTTCTTTTCCAGCCCCTTCCCCAGCTCCGTTGCTCTTCTCTGGACTCGCTCCAGAGCCTCAACATCCTTCTTGTGGTGAGAGCAGGATTCGAGGAGCAATCTCACCGGTGCCGAGTCCAGAGGGAGGAGAACCTCCCTGGCCCTGCTGGCCGTGTCCTTTCTGATCCAAGCCAAGACGCCATTGGCCTTCTTGACCACCTGGGCCACTGTTGGCTCATGGTCAGTTACTGTCAACCAACAGCCCCAGGCCCCTCTCCTCCTGGCAGGTTTCCAGCCAGACTTCTCCTAATCTCCAGCTGCTGAAGGTTGTTGTGCCCCAAGTGCAGGACCCGACTCTTGGCCTTGTTAACGTTTTGAAGAGCTCCCTCCCCTCATGGGCTCCCTTGCCCTCAAGTACTGTCTCCAATGAGACTTTGCCAACAGCCTTCTGAAGAGTTCGGAGTCTGCCCTCTGGAAGTCGAATGCTACTGTCCTGCTAAGCACCTTCTTCACTTCACCTAGAAGAGAAAATCCTATCGTCTCCTGATCGCTTTGTCCCAGGTGTTCCCCTACTGCCACATCCCCCCAAGGCCTTCTCTGTTGACAGACAATAAGTCCAGGAGGGCACCTTCCCTCGTTGGTTCATTCACCAGCTGTGCAAGGAAGTTGTCTTCCACGCACTCCAGGAACCTCCTAGACTGCTTCCTTTCTGCTCTATTGTACTCCCAGCAGGTATCAGGGAGATTGAAGTCTCCCACAAGGACCAGAGGCATTGCCTTGGAGATTGACCCCAGCTGTTTAAAGAAGAGCTCCTCAGCTGCTTCTCCTTGGCTGGGTGGCCTGTAACAGACTCCCAGCACAAAATCTAGCTTCTTATGGGCTCCTCTGATTTTAACCCACAGGCACTCGTCTCCTCATCGCCACAATCCATCTCAGTGGTGTCCAATTCCTCCTTTACAAAGAGGGCTACTCCTCCTCCTCTCCTACCCTTCCTATCCCGCCTGAAGAGTTTGTACCCACCATGGCTTCACCCCAGTTATAGGAGTCATCCCACCACCTTTCCTTGATGGCAACGACATCATGGCCTCCTTGCCCGAAGACAGCTTCCAGCTCCTCCTCCTCATTCCCCTGCTGCCTGCATTGCTGTAAATACACTTCAGCTGAGCTGCTGAGCCTTCAGCCCTCTTCGAGGGAACAGAGTTCTTTCCCAATTGCCTGGTAACTGGCGCAGCTTGGACCACAGTGCCCGTATCTCCCTTACCACCCCCAGGTGTGTTCACCCCCACTTCCTGTGCGGTGATGTCCTGGTGATCCTCCCCAGCACAGCCTGTCCGAGTCACCACTGCCCCACGTCCAGGCTCGCTCTTGCCTAGCCTGGTCTCATCCCCCTCCACCTTCATATCTACTTTAAAGCTCGATTTATGAGCTTACCTAGGTTCTTAGCAAGGGCTTTAGCCCCTCTAGGAGACACACGTGTCCCATCCTTAGCAGCAAAGCCTGGGGGTGCGTGAGCCACCTCATGACCAAAGAAGCCGGAGCCCCTCTCCTCACAGCAGACTTGGAGCCAGGCATTCATGGAAGTCTTCTTCCTGACTTCCAGCTCCTCTCTATTCAGCCTTGGGATGCAGCAGAATACTATCTGAGCCCCAGAGCCCTCCAGCCATCCTTCTCCCAGTGGCCCTGAAGTCTTTCTGGATGGCTTTGGGCTTTCTCTTTACTGAGTCATCGTTACCAGTTTGGACTATCAGAGGATAGTAGTGTGTCTTGTGGGCCAGGGGAGGAAGCTTTCTAGCTCTGTCCTTCCCTGATGCCCCCGGGAAGCAGCAGACGTCTCTGTGGAGCAGGTCCGGTCTGCACATGGGTCCCTCCGTTCCTTTTAGGAGGGAGTCCCCTACAACAATCACCCTCCTCTTCTTCTTAGTGGAGGATGTTTTTCTCTTTCTGTGAGGATAGTGCGGCCTAGGGAAAGACTCTAGGCTGTGGGAACCATCCTCGTCCTCAGCATCGGATTCCACCTGCAGCACGTGGTACTTGTTCACCAGGAGGATCTGCTCTATCTCGCTCTCGCACTCCCTGATGGACCTCAGCCCCTTTCCCTCCTCAGGTAGGTGATTTGGTGATTTGGTGTGATATTGGGTGGATTTGGGGTAATTGAGGGTGGGTCTGGGGTGATTTGGGGTGTCTTTTGATTGATTTGGGTGAGTTTGGGGTATGTTGCAGTGAGTTGGAGAGATTTGGGGTGGGTTTGGACTGATTTGGGGTGAATTTCTGGTGGTTTGGGGTGGTTTTCAGTGGGTTGGGGTCTCTATGGGGTCTCTGTGCAGCACTATAGGGTCTCTATGGGGCACTATGGGGTCAATAGAGATCATCCAGTTCCAACCCCAATCATGGAGAAGTTTGGGTTGGAAGGAACTTCAAAGCCCATGTAGGTCCCTCTTGGCCAGGCTGAACCTCAGGAGGTTTTTCCCCTCAAACCCCACATTCTCCTCCCCAAACTCCACATTCTCCCCCTTAAACCCCACACTCTCCCCACCAGACCCTACATTCTCTCCTCAAACCTCACGTTCCCCCCCAAACCCCGCGTTGTCCCCCCCCTAAGCCCCATGTTGTCCCCTCAAGCCCTGACTGAGCTGCCCAGGGAGGCGACAGAGCCACCATCTCAGGAGGGCTTTAAGAGACACCTTGATGAAGTTCTCGGGGATACAATTCAGCAGCTGACGCCTTGGGCTTGATGATCTAGCAGGACTTTTCCAACCTAGTGATTTTATGATCCCCTTTTGCAGCGCCAGCGATGGGAAACCTCTCCTCCTCCTCAGCTCACCTTGGGGAACACACGACCCCGTTGGTCAACAGCCTCATCGACACCATCGTGGAGTCGTGTGGCGAGGAGGCACAGAGGCTGTTGCGCTTCTACACCGCCGGTGAGGAGGACAACAGCCCCGCAGATGACCCCAGCACCTCCCGGGGGACAATCCCACCTACTCCCTAATCTCCTCCAGCAGCTCCACCAGCTCCGACATGGAAAGAAGACGAAGACGCCAAGCCCGCAGCCAGCCTCGGCCCCACCGCCTCCCAGGGCAACTTTCCACTCAGAACTGGACACTGGTTGGTCATTAAATTTATGATTTCAGAGCACAAATCATTCAACGATTCCAGGGAGCCAAAATTCAGTCTAAACTGGTCTTTTAGTAGTTGTGCAACAACATTAAAAAAACCCTCAAATTCATCTCAGAAAGCCAATCAGGGTGCGTCTCTTAATCTTCCTCAAGCATTACAAAAATTAAAATTTCACTCCCATTTTCAACTGTAAATTCCTGTCCATGTTTTTCTCTTTTTGTGAGAATGGTGCGGCCTAGGGAAAGACTCTAGGATGTGGGAAGTTCATGTCACAGTCCACTCCTAAGCAGATACACGATGCTTCATTTCATTTATGATCTCAGACTCAGAATCACAGAATCACAGAACAACCAGGTTGGAAGGGACCCATCGGATCTTCTAGTCCAACCATTCCTATCTAACACTAAACCAAGTCCCTCAAGACCTCATCCACCCGTGCCTTAAACACCTCCAGGGAAGGGGAATCAACCACCTCCCTGGGCAGCCTGTTCCAATGCCCAATGACCCTTTCTGTGAAAAACCTCTTCCTAATGTCCAGCCTAAATCTACCCTGGCGGAGCTTGAGGCCATTCCCTCTCGTCCTGTCCCCTGTCACTTGGGAGAAGAGCCCAGCTCCCTCCTCTCCACAACCACCTTTCAGGTACTTGTAGAGAGTAATGAGGTCTCCCCTCAGCCTCCTCTTCTCCAGGATAAACAACCCCAGCTCTCTCAGCCGCTCCTCATAGGGTCTGTTCTCCAGCCCCTTCACCAGCCTCGTTGCTCTTCTCTGGACTTGCTCCAGAGCCTCAACATCCTTCTTGTGCTGAGGGGCCCAGAACTGGATGCAGTATTCAAGGAGCGGCCTCACCAGTGCTGAATACAGAGGGAGAATCACCTCCCTGGCTCTGCCGGTCACACCGTTTCTGATCCAAGCCAGGATGCCATTGGCCTTCTTGGCCACCTGGCCACACTGCTGGCTCATGTTCAGTCGACGGTCAACCAACACCCCCGGTTCCCTCTCCTCCTGGCAGTTTTCCAGCCAGGCTTCTCCCAGTCTGTAGCTCTGCATAGGGTGGTTGTGCCCCAAGTGCAGGACCCGGCATTTGGCCGTGTTAAACCTCATGCCGTTGGACACTGCCCAGCGGTCCAGCTTGTCCAAGTCCCTTTGCAAAGCCTCTCTACCCTCCAGCAGATCGACACTTGCACACAGCTTTGTGTCATCTGCAAACTTGCTAAGGATACCCTCAATGCCCTCATCCAGGTCATTGATGAAGACATTGAACAGGACTGGACCCAGTACTGAGCCCTGGGGGACACCACTTGTCACTGGCCTCCAGCTGGACTTAACACCATTTACCACCACTCTCTGGGCCCGGCCATCCAGCCAGTTTTCTACCCAGGAGAGTGTGCGTCTGTCCAGGCCAGAGGCTGACAGTTTCCGCAGCAGGATGCTGTGAGAAACTGTGTCAAAGGCTTTACTGAAGTCCAGAAAGACCACATCCACAACCTTTCCTTCATCCAGCAGCCGAGTCACTTTGTCATAGAAGGCGATCAGGCTGGTTTGGCAGGACCTGCCTCTGGTAAACCCATGTTGACTGGGCCTGATCACCCGGTTCTCTTGTAAGTGCTTCATGATAGCACTCAAGATCACCTGTTCCATGACTTTCCCTGGCACTGAGGTCACACTGACTGGCCTGTAGTTCCCCGGATCCTCCCTGCTACCCTTCTTGTAAATGGGAACTACATCAGCCTCCAGTCCAGAGGTACCTCCCCAGTCTTCCAGGACTGCTGGAAGATGATGGAAAGGGGTTTGGCCAATACATCCGCCAGCTCCCTCAATACCCTAGGATGTATCCCATCTGGCCCCATGGACTTGTGGGTGTCCAGTTGGCCAAGCAGGGCTCTGACCACCTCCTCTTGGACTATGGGAGCCTCGTATTGCTCCTCTGTTTCCCGGGTATCTACACAGAGGGAACAGCTTTCTTTACAATTAAAGACTGAGGCAAAGAAGGCATTAAGTACCTCAGCCTTCTCCTCGTCCCCTGTCACTGCTGTTCCCTCTGACTCCAAAAGGGACTGTATGGTCTCCCTTGTTGTCCTTTTACTGTTAATATACTTATAAAAAGATTTTTTATTGTCTTTTGCTGACTTAGCTAATCTGACCTCTAGCTCGGCCTTAGCCCCTCTGATTTTTTCCCTACATAGCCTCGCTTCCCTCCTGAAGTCCCCCCAAGACGCCTGTCCCCCCTTCCAGACCCTATAAATCTTCCTTTTTTTTCTAATTTGACTCAAGATTTCTCTACTTAACCAAGCTGGTTTTTTCCCCTGCCGGCTTTTTTTCCAGAACACGGGGATGGCACATAATTGTGTGAATATTTTAATTTAACCAAATATGTAATTACGCATCAAGTATGAAAGAGCAAAACATCTTCAGACTATGTGGACATTTGACCAGGAATGGATAAACACGAACTTAAGCCAGATGCGCTTGCAAATAACAGGAGAAGAAGGCTGAAAAGCTTTTCCAGAGACGAATGTGGATTCTCTAAATTCTGTTGCAGCTGCTACCAAGCACTGCTTTAAGATCCCAGAAAACTTAACAGAAAGACAAAGCTCTCCCTAACTCTAGAAAATTCTTGACTTATGTAGCATGTGCTATTGTGATTCCCTATCTCATATACAAGAAAGAAAATTCCTTCCTGAAATCTCAGAGGCAAGAGAGAAGAAGAGTTAGCCTGAGGCCTACATCTTCTCTGCAAGGGAAACCACTCTGCGTGAAAGAAAAGATATATACAGCAAAGAGCAGAACAGACGTAGAAGCGGTTCATCCAGGGGCTTTGCTTTTCATTCAAGGCAGAGAATGCATAAAACGAGCTCATCAGTACACATCCAAAAGGTATGTAACAAGATAAAACACATCAACTAAGACCCAGTATACTACAGCAGGCAGGGAAAATTCCGTAGGGAAGTTTTGAAAAGCCGATTGAGCGGATTGCTCTACTTCTGGGAAGCTGCAGTAAGGAACTTCCAGAGGTAAAGCAGGCAGGTAAAACAGAAACTAGGAGAATTTTTCCCCCCTTCTTTTAAGACACGTGAAGCACACGAGCTGCAAAAGTGAATAACTAAAGCCACTAAGCAGACCTACTCAACAACAATGTCTTTCATGACTAAATTTAACCCTGTTTATTTCAAACGTCTATTTCATCTTGGAAGGACTCGGGGTTCCTGCTCGCCGAGGAGCTCGAGGTGAGGCAGTAACGTGCGCTCGCAGCCCAGAAGGCCAATTGTGTCCTGGGCTGCATCAAAAGAAGCGTGGCCAGAAGGGCGAGAGAGGTGATTCTGCGCCCTTCTTCCTCTCTTGTGAGACCTCACCTGGAGCCCTGCTCGTCCTGCTGCCTTGGGCGGGTTCAGGGCTGCTGTGCTGGGCCCTTCTCTCTTCCAGGCCTCCTGGTCACGCTCCCGTTGCCCATCTCTCACGCTTTTCCAGGGCCACCCAACCCTCCCTGCCATGTTGCCGAGTCACAGGGGGTCCCTCTGTGACCTCACTCTGGGACCCCACCCTGCACCCCACTGGCTGCAGCCCCAGAGATCAGTGTCCGTCAGGACAGCCAGCGCGACAGGCAGCAGAGCTCACGGCTCCCGAGCAGAGCTCACGCCTCACCCCGCGGTGCCCAAGCGTTTCCCTCCATAGGTCCTTTCCTTGTCCCCAAGGATGGCAGCGAGACCTCCCAGCCCACCTGGGGTGTCCCTGTGGGAGGACGTGTCTCCCCAGGTGAGCAGCAACGCACGGCAGCCCCGTGAGGTTCATCTGGGGCAGCCCCGTGGCATCCGTGAGGGTGAGGGGCCCTGCTGGGCTGGGCAGGACTCAACACCAGGTCACGGAGTGGCTTGTGTCCCTCTGCTCCGCTCTTGTGCAACCCCAGCTGGAGCCCTGCGTCCAGTTCTGGAGTCCTCAGCACGGGAAGGACATGGAGCTGTTGGGACGGGTCCAGAAGAGGCCACGAGGAGGACCCAGGGGCTGGAGCAGCTCCCGCACAAGGACAGGCTGAGAGAATTAGGGCTGTTGAGCCTGGAGAAGAGAAGGTTCCAGGGAGAGCCTAGAGCAGCTTCCAGTCTTGAAAAGGGCTCCAGGAATGTGGGGCCGGGGGGTGGGAGGGGCAGGGACAGGATGAGGGGAATGCTTTGGAGCTGACAAGAGAGGAAATTCACATGAGATCTAGGAAGAGACTTTTTCCCGTGAGGGCGGGGAGGTCCTGGCCCAGGTTGCCCAGAGCAGTGGTGGCTGCCCCAGCCCTGGGGTTGTTGAAGGTCAGGTTGGATGTTCCTCGAGAGACCCTGATCCAGTGGGAGGTGTCCCTGCCCACGACACTGGGTGGAAATGGATGTGTTTGAGGTCCCTTCCAAGCCGAAGCATTGCAAGCCTCACTGTCCCTGCTCAGAGGGTTCCTGGTGCCCATGAGCCCAACCTTCTTCCCTCCCCCTGGGCCTCTCCTCTTCTCCTCCGCGGGCAGTGAGTGCAGCCCCTGCTGCCAGCTCCACTGCAGCTGCTCCCTTCCTTCCTCCACAGGCACTGGAAAGGTATCTGGAAAGAGCGGAGAAGACAGACATTGTCCTCATGGCCATTGAAGCCATGAGAGACTCAAGCCCCTTTCAGAGGGAGGCAACCCGACTCCTGCAGGATGTGATCGTGCGGGACCCTGCCTTCTGGCTGGCGGAGGTAGGTGGCCCATGGCAAGGTTGCCCTGCCCTTGAGCCCTCCCACAGCCTCTTCATCCCTCCAGCCCTGCCAGGCCCAGCAATCTCGGGCACCTGAATCCTGCAGAGGGATGGAAAGGGCAGCTGAGGCTCCACGGGCAGAAGCATCTTCACTCGGCTCTCCTTCAGGTCCCCAAGATCATGACCTGCATCGACGCAAGTATAGCACAGCTCAAGTCGGAGTCAGCCCTGGAGATGGTGGAAACAATCCTTTTCCTGATGACCAAGCACTACCCCAAGGAAGTTGCTTCAATGTTGAGGGAGATGTTTCCACCGACTAACAGGTAGGAACTCCATCGGCCTTGAGGGCTGATCCCTGTGGGGAGAGGAGCGCAGAGACTCTCTAGAAGCCAGAGTCAAGAGTCAAGGCAGCCCAGCTGAGGGCAAGGTCCACGTCCTGCAGGGCTGCCCCAGGCAGGGTTGCCGTGGCCAAAGCCGCCCTGCTGACGGAGAGCTCTCCCTTGCAGAGATACCCTGTCACTCTGGGAGCTCACCCTCTCCATGCCCTGGCCGCTGGAGAAGCTTTTGGAGGAGATGTTCCTGGCCTTGCAAGACGAAGAGGAGAAGGACTGTGACGCTCCTCCTGAGGACTCCTGCATCCTTATCTTGACTGTGAGTTGACAGGAAAGCTCCAACGTCCTTGTCCTCAGCTTCTGGCGGAAGCAGGAGCTTCACGGTGCCAGGTCACTCACTGCTGCCTTTCTTCAGGTGCTGGCCTGCAAGGATTGGAAAAGAGAGACTATTCCAACAAAATACCATATCTGGAGGACTCTGAGGCGCTCCAACCTGGTGACGGTCTCCCTTGTGCTCAGGGCCCTTCTGAGGCTGTCGGAGAGAGCCGAGACGGTGAGCAAGGTGTTGGGAAGGGGAGCTGCCCTGGCAGCCAGGGGCCAGGAGGGCGGGGAAGGTGGGATTCAATTGGTGAGGTAACAGCTCCAAAGACTCTCCTTGCCCTGCTGGTGCCTGGGGGCTGCCTGGGGACTTTCCAGGCATGGACCTCTGTGCCTGGGAAGGTAATGGAAGAGGTCCTCCTCGGAGCTTTGCTAGGGAGCATGGAGGTGATAGGAGACAGCCAACACGGCTTCACCAAGGGCAAGTCCTGCCTGAGCAAGCCAGGATGGAGCCTTTTAGGATGGAGCCAGCGTATCGGCGCATACGGGAAATGCCGTGGATGTCATCTACCTGGACTTGTCTAAAGCCTTGGAGACAGTCCCTGGGCACGTCGCTCTCTCTGAACTGGAGAGAGCGAGATGAGGGCTTGATCTCTACCCTCCCTTCCTTCCCCAATAGATACTTGGCCGGTATCTCCGACCAGCGGCGAGGACAGACGTTGTCCTCACGGTCATTGAGGCAATGACAGAGGAAAGCCGCTTTCAGAGAGAGGCAATAAGACTGACGCAGGGCGCAATCCTGACAGCCCCTGCCTTCTGGCTGGTGGAGGTAAGTGGCCCACGACAAGGTTGCCCTTGAGCACTGCCAGACCCTCTTCCTCCCTCCATCCTCCCAAATCCAGGGCTCTCAGCTACCTGAAGCCTCCTCAATCCAGCAGAGAGGGAGGCAAAGGGCAGCTGAGGCTCCAGGGGCACAGCCAACCTCACTTGGGTCCCCTCCAGGCAAACAAGATCATGGTCGCCATCTATAATACCATGGAAGGCTTCGACAGTGCGGAGGTCTGGAATATCGTGGATTCACTTCTTTCCCTGATGAGCAAACACCACCCCAGGGAAGCGGCCACGGCTTTGTTGGAGAATTTTCCACCAAAGAAGAGGTACGAGCTCCAACTGCCTTGAGGGTTGATCTCTCTGGGGAGAGGGACTCAGAAACTCTCTGGATGACAGAGCCGAGAACGTCCAGAGTAGGCCACATGGACGATCCAAAGGCTGGAGAACCTCCCGTCCATGGACAGACAGAGAGAGCTGGCGTTGTTCAGCCTGAAGAAGAGGATGTTCTAGGGAGAATTTAGAGCAGCTTCCCCTCCTGAAATGAGCTCCAGTCAAGCAGGGGAGGCTCTCTTCATCAGGGATTGGAGGGAGATGATGAGAGGAAAGGTTTTGAGCTGAAAGAGGGGAGAAAAGGTTAGATTTCGGGAAGAAGTATTTCAGGAATAAGTGGACCTCTCTTCCTTGCAGGTCTGCCCAGACATTCTGGGACTACATCTTCTCCTTGCCCGAGATACTGCAGGACCTTTTGAAGGGGTTTTCCCTGTTCCTGCAGGAGAAACAGGAGGAGGGCTGTGATGTTCCCCCGGAGGACTCCTGCATCCTTCTCCTCTCTGTGAGTTATCAGGAAAAGCCCAAGTGCCCTTGTCCTCAGCTTGTGGTGGAAGCAGGAGCTTCACAGAGCCAGGGCACTCACTGCTGCCTTTCTTCCAGGTGCTGGCCTTCAAGGACTGGCAAAATGAGCAAACCGCTGCGACGTACAGCATCTGGAATGCTCTGAGGCAGTCACATCCAAGGATACTTTTCCAGGTGCTCGGGGCCCTTCTGAAGCTGTCGGAGAGAGCCCAGATGGTGAGCAGGGCATCAGCCAGGGGAGCCATCTTAGCAAGCAGGGGCTGGTACAGTGTGGGCAGTGGGATTCGAGTGGTGGAGTGACAGCTCCAGATGCCCTCCTTGCCCTGGCTGGGATCTGCCTGGGATCTGCCTGGGGACTTCCCAGGCATGGACCTGTCGGCCTGACCGCTGTGCCTGGGCAGGTTCTGGAACTCATCTCTTTCATCAGGACTGCTTGTGCTGCCCAACCACGCAACATGACCAAGAGTCCATCTGGGACATCTCTACTCTCCCTTCCTTTTTCCACAGGTACTTGGACAGTATCTAAGACGACCACGGGACATACGAGTCTTCATCCGTGCCATTGAGTCAATGAGGAACTCCAGCATCTTTCAAGAGCTGTTGATTAGACTGGTGTTGTCTATGTTTCTGCCAAATCATGCCTTCTGGCAGGCGCAGGTAGGTTACCCGTGGCAAGGATGCCCTGCCCGTGAGCCCAGCCAGACCCTGTTTCTCCCTCTGTCCCTCACAAATCCAGGGCTCTTGGGCACCTCAAGCCATCTGAAAAGGGCAGGGAGGGATGGAGAGGGCAGCTGAGGCTCCAGCAGCAGCAACATCCTCGCTTGGGTCCCACTTCCAGGTACCAAACGTCATCGCCTACGTCCATCAAAACCTGGAACGCTTCAGCTCTAGGTCAGCCCAAATAGCTGTGCAGTGGCTGCTCCACAGAATGACCACCTACTACCCCATGGAAGTTGCCTCAACGTTGTGGAGGATGTTTCCACCGTCTAACAGGTACCTGCTCCGACAGCCTTGAGGGCTGATGTGTATGGGGAGAGGGGCCCAGAACCTCTCTGGATGGCAGAGCCAAGAATGTCTAGAGGAGGCCACGGGGATGATCCAAAGGCTAGAGCATCTCCTGTACACAGACAGGCAGAGAGAGCTGGGGTTGTTGAGCCTGGAGAAGGGGAGGCTCTGGGGAAAACTTAAGAGTATCTTCCCCTGCTGCGCTGGGCTCCAGGCAAGCTGGAGAGGGTCTCTTAATCAGGGATTGGAGGGAGATAATGAAGGAAAAGGCTTTGAGCTGCACGATTAGATTTCAGGAATAAGTGTTTCCTGTGAGGCTGGGGAGGTAATGGCTCAGGTAGCCCAGAGAAGCCCTGCCTGCCCCATCCTTGGAGGCCACGATAGGAGAGACTTGGAGCACCTTGATCCCGTGGGAGGTGTCCCTGCCCATGGAAGAAGTTGGTACTGGAAAGGCTTAAACCCCTTAAAGCCCAAACCATTCCATGGTTCTGTGACTCTCAAACTGCCCTGGGGAGCAGGCCCCTCCTTCCCAGCACGCTATCCAGCCCCACAAAAGCCCTGCAGGAGACAAAGCTGGCATGGCCCAGAGTTCAGGGCCCCAAAGTTGAAGAAGGCTTTAGAGGGAAAGCAAAAGGAGGAGAGGCTGAAGTCCCTTCGTCTCTTCAGCCTGGAGAAGGGGAGGCCTCATTGCACACTGCATCTTCTTCACCTGGGGAACAGCAGGAACGGGCACTGAGCTCTTCTCTCTGGACATGAGGGGATGGCAGGAAGATGCCAGGAGAGGCTTAGGTTGGACATTGGGAAAAAGTTCTCCCCCAGAGATCAATGGAGCACTGGATCAGCTCCCCGGGGAAGCAGTCACAGCACCAAGTCTGATAATATTCAAGAAGGGTTTGGCCAACGCACTCAGCCTCACGGTGTGAACTCTGGGGGTGTCCTGTGCAGGGACAGGAGGTGGACTCGGTGGTCATTGTGGATCCCTTCCCATTCAGGACATTCCATAACTCAGCACGCTTCTCCCAGCCCAATAACGAATGCCTCCTTGCTCCTCTCCTGCTGCCCAGGCCAGGGCTGTGGTGGCCAAGGTTACCCTGCTGATGGACCTCTCTTCCTTGCAGCTCTGCCCAGACATTCTTGGACTACATCTTCTCCTTGCCCGAGATACTGCAGGACCTTTTGAAGGGGTTTTCCCTGTTCCTGCAGGAGAAACAGGAGGAGGGCTGTGATGTTCCCCCGGAGGACTCCTGCATCCTTCTCTTGGCTGTGAGTTATCCGTAAAAGCCCAAGTGCCCTTGTCCTCAGCTTGTGGCGGAAGCAGGAGCTTCACAGAGCCAGGGCACTCACTGCTGCCTTTCTTCCAGGTGCTGGCCTTCAAGGACTGGCAAAATGAGCAAACCGCTGCGACGTACAGCATCTGGAGTACTCTGAGGCAGTCACATCCAAGGATACTTTTCCAGGTGCTCGGGGCCCTTCTGAAGCTGTCGGAGAGAGCCCAGATGGTGAGCAGGGCATCAGCCAGGGGAGCCATCTTAACAAGCAGGGGCTGGTACAGTGTGGGCAGTGGGATTCGAGTGGTGGAGTGACAGCTCCAGATGCCCTCCTTGCCCAGGCTGGGATCTGCCTGGGATCTGCCTGGGGACTTCCCAGGCATGGACCTGTCGGCCTGACCGCTGTGCCTGGGCAGGTTCTGGAACTCATCTCTTTCATCAGGACTGCTTGTGCTGCCCAACCACGCAACATGACCAAGAGTCCATCTGGGACATCTCTACTCTCCCTTCCTTTTTCCACAGGTACTTGGACAGTATCTAAGACGAGCACAGGACACACAAGTCTTCATCTGTGCCATTGAGTCAATGAGGAACTCCAGCGTCTTTCAAGAGCTGTTGATTAGACTCGTGTGGTCTCTGTTTCTGCCAAATCATGCCTTCTGGCAGGCGCAGGTAGGTGACCCGTGGCAAGGATGCCCTGCCCGTGAGCCCAGCCAGACCCTGTTTCTCCCTCTGTCCCTCACAAATCCAGGGCTCTTGGGCACCTCAAGCCATCTGAAAAGGGCAGGGAGGGATGGAGAGGGCAGCTGAGGCTCCAGCAGCAGCAACATCCTCACTTGGGTCCCTCTTCCAGGTACCAAACGTCATCACCTACGTCCATCAAAACCTGGAATGCTTCAGCTCTAGGTCAGCCCAACAAGCTGTGCAGTGGCTGCTCCACAGAATGGCCAATTACTACCCCATGGAAGCTGCCTCAACGTTGTGGAGGATGTTTCCGCCGTCTAACAGGTACCTGCTCCGACAGCCTTGAGGGCTGATGTGTATGGGGAGAGGGGCCCAGAACCTCTCTGGATGGCAGAGCCAAGAATGTCTAGAGGAGGCCATGGGGATGATCCAAAGGCTAGAGCATCTCCTGTACACAGACAGCTGATGAAGGGATTAGAGGGGAAGCAAAAGGAGGAGAGGCTGAAGTCCCTTGGTCTGTTCAAGTTCCCCTTGGAGAAGGGAAGACTAAGAGGAGACCTCATCACACTCTGCACTGAGCTCTTCACTCTGGACATGAGGGGATGGCAGGAAGATGCCAGGAGAGGCTTAGGTTGGACAATGGGAAAAATGTTCTCCCCCAGAGATCAAAGGAGCACTGGATCAGCTCCCCGGGGAAGCAGTCGCGGCACCAAGCCTGATAATATTCAAGAAGGGTTTGGCCAACACACTCAGCCTCACGGTGTGAACTTTGGGGATGTCCTGTGCAGGGACAGGAGGTGGTCTCGGTGGTCCTTGTGGGTCCCTTCCCACTCAGGACATTCCATAACTCAGCACGCTTCTCCCAGCCCAACAACGAATGCCTCCTTGCTCCTCTCCTGCTGCCCAGGCCAGGGCTGTGGTGGCCAAGGTTACCCTGCTGATGGACCTCTCTCCCTTGCAGCTCTGCCCAGCTACTCTGGCACCACATCTTCTCTATGCCCCAGACAATGAAGAACATTTTGAAGAGGTTCCCGCTCTTGCACGACAGACAGCAAAGGGACTCTGATGTTCCCCCGGAGGACTCCTGCATCCTTCTCTTGGCTGTGAGTTATCCGGAAAAACCCAAGTGCCCTTGTCCACAGCTTGCGGTGGAAGCAGGAGCTTCACAGTGCCAGGTCACTCACCGCTGCCTTTCTTCCAGGAGCTGGCCTGCACGGACTCAGAAGATGAGGATATCGTGGCAAAATACAATATCTCAAGCATTCTGAGGCACTTGAGTCCAGTGATGCTCTCACCGGTGCTCACGGCCCTTCTGACGCTGTCGGAGAGACGCCCGACGGTGAGCACGGCATCTGCAAGCGGTGCCCATTGGCAGCCAGGGGCTGGGGCAGTGCGGGCAGTGGGATTCAAGTGATGGAGTCAACTTCCAAAGACTCCCTTTTCCCTGGTGGGGCGGGTGAGATGCCCAGGGAACGTCTGGGCATGGACCTGTCATGGTGACCACCGTGCCTGGGAAGGTCACGGAAATGGTCCACCTAAAGCTTTGCTAAAGCAGGTGGAGATGATTAGAGGCTGTGTGCTCACAGCCCGGAAAGCCAAACTGTGTCAGTCACTGCATCCAAAGCAGTGGGAGCACCAGGGGGAGGGAGGGGCCATGCTCTGGTGACAGCCCAGCTGGCGTCCTGGGGCTGGATCTGGAGTCCTCAGCACACGAAGGCCATGGAGGTTTGGAACAAGGCCAGAAGACGACATGGAGATGGTCTGAGGTCTGGAGCACTTCCCACGTGAGGACCGGCTGAGAGAGCTGGGCTTGTTTGGCCTGGAGAAGAGAAAGCTCCAGGGAGAATTCAGAACAGCTTCCAGTCCTGAAATAGGCTCCAGGAAAGCTGGGGAGGGGCTCCTGATGAAGGAGTGCAGGGAGATGATGAGGGGGAACGGGTTTTCAAGCTGAAAGAGGGAAGATGGGGATAAGATTTAAGGCCAAAATGTTTTGCTGTGAGGGTGGGGAGGCCCTGGCCCAGGCTTGCCAGAGCAGTCGTGTCTGCCCCATCCTGGAGGTGTTGAAGGCCAGGTTGGAAGTGTCTTGGAGCAACCGGATCTGGTTGAAAGACACGCTTGCTCCTGCAGGGGCTTGGACTGGATGACCTTTCCAACTCCAGTGTTCCATGATTCTGTGACCTTTTCACTACAAGGAAATCCGATTTTACATACAGGCACGAAAGATGCAGGACCTTCTCCCACACCTGATGGAAGTCCTGAATGACGGCAACAGCGACATCGTGTTGAAGAGCCTGCAGGTCATTTCAAGCGTGATGCGTCACCTGGAGAAGAAGGAGGCCAGCCCTTTGGCCGTGCAGCTGACAGAGAAGCTCCTGCCTCTCTTTAATCATGTAAGGATGAGGATAGAGCCGGGTCCTGCAGCTCAAACCTGCCAGACACACCTCTGAGGCAGAAGCTTCTCCTGTGGGAGACTGAGATGAGATCTTAGGAAGAAAGATACTCCTGTGAGTGGGGGGTGGCCCCTGCCCAGGTTGCCCAGAGCAGTCGTGGCTGCCCCAGCCCTGAAGGGCTTCAAGGTCACGTTGCCTTTGAGCAACCTGATGGCCTTTGAGTTCTCCAGCAGCCCAAATAACTCTATGATTTGATGATTTTGGGCTTGTCCTGTGCAGGGACAGGAGTTGGGCTCCATGAGCCCTGTGGGTCCCTTCCAATTGAGGACATGCGATCATTCCGTGCTTCACTGTGGGCAGAGATACTGGTGCTGAAGTCCCGCTGTCCTTCTCCCTACCAGGAGTCCAGCGAGCTGAGAGAGACTTCCATCATCATCTTCAGGGACCAGATGAAGAATGTGGTGCCCAGGAACAAGAGGCAGATGAAGAAAAATGTGCGAATGGCCCTGCTCCCGCTCTTCTTTCATTTGAACGACCAAACGGAGAGGGTGGCCAAGGTATGGAGGGAAGAGGCTCCAAGACATTTGGGCCAGGGCACGTCTCTGCTTCCTAAGGCCACCAAAACAAAGGCAAGAGGAAGGCGACACAGGGTTGTGGTGCCATCTCTATTTCTACTGCTCCACAGGCATCCGAGGAAGCGCTCCTTGCTGCAGCAGAGTTCCTCCAGCGGACACAGCTCCAACATCTCGTCCAGATGCAGCAGACGTGGAGTATTGCGGAATGCTTGGTGAGGACATCCTAGGGGTTAGACGAGAGCTTCCCCACGTATCTGGGGTGTGGGTCTCACCTGCCCTGCTCCAGCCTGGAGCCCACAGCCCCCGATCCAGAGGGAGGTGTCTGTGCCCGTGGCAGGGAGGTGGAACTGCATGGGACTCGAGGCCGCTTCCAGCCCAAGCCACTCCAGGATTCCATTCCCATACCCTTCTTCTCTTTCCAGCTGGCGCAGCGCAGGAGCAAGGCCGAGGAGTACATCAATGGCAGCGTGCCCTACCTGAGGGACGCTCAGAAAGACTTGCGCTTGGCAGCCGTCAGGTTCATCGGTGAGCCACCATCCCCGAGTCCTTCCGTTGGGACCCCCTGGCCCCAGTTCTCACCACAGCACTGGGGATCAAGGGGATCTGACGGAGCTCTCTCTCCCTAGGGCTTGCTGCGAGACACCTGAGGGACCAAAGCCCTGAGAAGATGTCACAGATCTGCTGCGGTGAGGAGGGACAGGGTTGAGTTTGGCAGGGCTGGTGGTTCAGGAGACAGTGACTGAGCAGGGTGCTGCCTTGCCTGGGCCTGCTCCAGGACACCTGTCTGGGGCAGTTGGGACATTCCCGCACAGCAGCTCTCCCCTGGCCGGGGCTTGGGAGGGCTTGGGAGGGGATGCTCGGGGCTCTCTGTAGACACAGGGTTTCATCTCAGCTCTGTTTGTTTCCGCCACAGTCCTTGAGCCCTTGAAGGAAGACAGCGACATCGAAGTCTGTTCCCTGGCTACACAGACCATCTTCATCGTGAGCTGTCCGAGGCAGCAGCCAAGAGCGAGGCGCATTCTGCAAGCGCTGCGCTTCTGGGGCCCCTGAGCCAGGCTGAGGCGCTGGAGGTGCCTGCAGGCAAAGAGGTCGTGGAAGCAAAGAATCCCGGGATGACTGAAGACCTCTAAGCTCATCTTGGACGACCTCGAGTCCTATCCACCGCGACAACTAAACCACATCCTGAAGCACCACCTCTAGGTGGCAAGGTGGTGTGTCAAGGCTTGGACAGGATGGTCTTAGAGGTCTTTTCCAACCTTACCATTTCTTCCTTATGTTGAGCCTGACCCTCCCCTGGCAGAGCTTGAGCCCATTCCCTCTCGTCCCGTCCCCTGTCCCTTGGCAGAAGAGCCCAGCTCCCTCCTCTCCACAACCTCCTTTCAGGGAGTTGGAGAGAGCAATGAGGTCTCCTCTCAGCCTCCTCTTCTCCAGGCTAAACGCCTCCGGCTCTCTCAGTCATTCCTCTTCTTTTCCAGCCCCTTCCCCAGCTCCGTTGCTCTTCTCTGGACTCGCTCCAGAGCCTCAACATCCTTCTTGTGGTGAGAGCAGGATTCGAGGAGCAATCTCACCGGTGCCGAGTCCAGAGGGAGGAGAACCTCCCTGGCCCTGCTGGCCGTGTCCTTTCTGATCCAAGCCAAGACGCCATTGGCCTTCTTGACCACCTGGGCCACTGTTGGCTCATGGTCAGTTACTGTCAACCAACAGCCCCAGGCCCCTCTCCTCCTGGCAGGTTTCCAGCCAGACTTCTCCTAATCTCCAGCTGCTGAAGGTTGTTGTGCCCCAAGTGCAGGACCCGACTCTTGGCCTTGTTAACGTTTTGAAGAGCTCCCTCCCCTCATGGGCTCCCTTGCCCTCAAGTACTGTCTCCAATGAGACTTTGCCAACAGCCTTCTGAAGAGTTCGGAGTCTGCCCTCTGGAAGTCGAATGCTACTGTCCTGCTAAGCACCTTCTTCACTTCACCTAGAAGAGAAAATCCTATCGTCTCCTGATCGCTTTGTCCCAGGTGTTCCCCTACTGCCACATCCCCCCAAGGCCTTCTCTGTTGACAGACAATAAGTCCAGGAGGGCACCTTCCCTCGTTGGTTCATTCACCAGCTGTGCAAGGAAGTTGTCTTCCACGCACTCCAGGAACCTCCTAGACTGCTTCCTTTCTGCTCTATTGTACTCCCAGCAGGTATCAGGGAGATTGAAGTCTCCCACAAGGACCAGAGGCATTGCCTTGGAGATTGACCCCAGCTGTTTAAAGAAGAGCTCCTCAGCTGCTTCTCCTTGGCTGGGTGGCCTGTAACAGACTCCCAGCACAAAATCTAGCTTCTTATGGGCTCCTCTGATTTTAACCCACAGGCACTCGTCTCCTCATCGCCACAATCCATCTCAGTGGTGTCCAATTCCTCCTTTACAAAGAGGGCTACTCCTCCTCCTCTCCTACCCTTCCTATCCCGCCTGAAGAGTTTGTACCCACCATGGCTTCACCCCAGTTATAGGAGTCATCCCACCACCTTTCCTTGATGGCAACGACATCATGGCCTCCTTGCCCGAAGACAGCTTCCAGCTCCTCCTCCTCATTCCCCTGCTGCCTGCATTGCTGTAAATACACTTCAGCTGAGCTGCTGAGCCTTCAGCCCTCTTCGAGGGAACAGAGTTCTTTCCCAATTGCCTGGTAACTGGCGCAGCTTGGACCACAGTGCCCGTATCTCCCTTACCACCCCCAGGTGTGTTCACCCCCACTTCCTGTGCGGTGATGTCCTGGTGATCCTCCCCAGCACAGCCTGTCCGAGTCACCACTGCCCCACGTCCAGGCTCGCTCTTGCCTAGCCTGGTCTCATCCCCCTCCACCTTCATATCTACTTTAAAGCTCGATTTATGAGCTTACCTAGGTTCTTAGCAAGGGCTTTAGCCCCTCTAGGAGACACACGTGTCCCATCCTTAGCAGCAAAGCCTGGGGGTGCGTGAGCCACCTCATGACCAAAGAAGCCGGAGCCCCTCTCCTCACAGCAGACTTGGAGCCAGGCATTCATGGAAGTCTTCTTCCTGACTTCCAGCTCCTCTCTATTCAGCCTTGGGATGCAGCAGAATACTATCTGAGCCCCAGAGCCCTCCAGCCATCCTTCTCCCAGTGGCCCTGAAGTCTTTCTGGATGGCTTTGGGCTTTCTCTTTACTGAGTCATCGTTACCAGTTTGGACTATCAGAGGATAGTAGTGTGTCTTGTGGGCCAGGGGAGGAAGCTTTCTAGCTCTGTCCTTCCCTGATGCCCCCGGGAAGCAGCAGACGTCTCTGTGGAGCAGGTCCGGTCTGCACATGGGTCCCTCCGTTCCTTTTAGGAGGGAGTCCCCTACAACAATCACCCTCCTCTTCTTCTTAGTGGAGGATGTTTTTCTCTTTCTGTGAGGATAGTGCGGCCTAGGGAAAGACTCTAGGCTGTGGGAACCATCCTCGTCCTCAGCATCGGATTCCACCTGCAGCACGTGGTACTTGTTCACCAGGAGGATCTGCTCTATCTCGCTCTCGCACTCCCTGATGGACCTCAGCCCCTTTCCCTCCTCAGGTAGGTGATTTGGTGATTTGGTGTGATATTGGGTGGATTTGGGGTAATTGAGGGTGGGTCTGGGGTGATTTGGGGTGTCTTTTGATTGATTTGGGTGAGTTTGGGGTATGTTGCAGTGAGTTGGAGAGATTTGGGGTGGGTTTGGACTGATTTGGGGTGAATTTCTGGTGGTTTGGGGTGGTTTTCAGTGGGTTGGGGTCTCTATGGGGTCTCTGTGCAGCACTATAGGGTCTCTATGGGGCACTATGGGGTCAATAGAGATCATCCAGTTCCAACCCCAATCATGGAGAAGTTTGGGTTGGAAGGAACTTCAAAGCCCATGTAGGTCCCTCTTGGCCAGGCTGAACCTCAGGAGGTTTTTCCCCTCAAACCCCACATTCTCCTCCCCAAACTCCACATTCTCCCCCTTAAACCCCACACTCTCCCCACCAGACCCTACATTCTCTCCTCAAACCTCACGTTCCCCCCCAAACCCCGCGTTGTCCCCCCCCTAAGCCCCATGTTGTCCCCTCAAGCCCTGACTGAGCTGCCCAGGGAGGCGACAGAGCCACCATCTCAGGAGGGCTTTAAGAGACACCTTGATGAAGTTCTCGGGGATACAATTCAGCAGCTGACGCCTTGGGCTTGATGATCTAGCAGGACTTTTCCAACCTAGTGATTTTATGATCCCCTTTTGCAGCGCCAGCGATGGGAAACCTCTCCTCCTCCTCAGCTCACCTTGGGGAACACACGACCCCGTTGGTCAACAGCCTCATCGACACCATCGTGGAGTCGTGTGGCGAGGAGGCACAGAGGCTGTTGCGCTTCTACACCGCCGGTGAGGAGGACAACAGCCCCGCAGATGACCCCAGCACCTCCCGGGGGACAATCCCACCTACTCCCTAATCTCCTCCAGCAGCTCCACCAGCTCCGACATGGAAAGAAGACGAAGACGCCAAGCCCGCAGCCAGCCTCGGCCCCACCGCCTCCCAGGGCAACTTTCCACTCAGAACTGGACACTGGTTGGTCATTAAATTTATGATTTCAGAGCACAAATCATTCAACGATTCCAGGGAGCCAAAATTCAGTCTAAACTGGTCTTTTAGTAGTTGTGCAACAACATTAAAAAAACCCTCAAATTCATCTCAGAAAGCCAATCAGGGTGCGTCTCTTAATCTTCCTCAAGCATTACAAAAATTAAAATTTCACTCCCATTTTCAACTGTAAATTCCTGTCCATGTTTTTCTCTTTTTGTGAGAATGGTGCGGCCTAGGGAAAGACTCTAGGATGTGGGAAGTTCATGTCACAGTCCACTCCTAAGCAGATACACGATGCTTCATTTCATTTATGATCTCAGACTCAGAATCACAGAATCACAGAACAACCAGGTTGGAAGGGACCCATCGGATCTTCTAGTCCAACCATTCCTATCTAACACTAAACCAAGTCCCTCAAGACCTCATCCACCCGTGCCTTAAACACCTCCAGGGAAGGGGAATCAACCACCTCCCTGGGCAGCCTGTTCCAATGCCCAATGACCCTTTCTGTGAAAAACCTCTTCCTAATGTCCAGCCTAAATCTACCCTGGCGGAGCTTGAGGCCATTCCCTCTCGTCCTGTCCCCTGTCACTTGGGAGAAGAGCCCAGCTCCCTCCTCTCCACAACCACCTTTCAGGTACTTGTAGAGAGTAATGAGGTCTCCCCTCAGCCTCCTCTTCTCCAGGATAAACAACCCCAGCTCTCTCAGCCGCTCCTCATAGGGTCTGTTCTCCAGCCCCTTCACCAGCCTCGTTGCTCTTCTCTGGACTTGCTCCAGAGCCTCAACATCCTTCTTGTGCTGAGGGGCCCAGAACTGGATGCAGTATTCAAGGAGCGGCCTCACCAGTGCTGAATACAGAGGGAGAATCACCTCCCTGGCTCTGCCGGTCACACCGTTTCTGATCCAAGCCAGGATGCCATTGGCCTTCTTGGCCACCTGGCCACACTGCTGGCTCATGTTCAGTCGACGGTCAACCAACACCCCCGGTTCCCTCTCCTCCTGGCAGTTTTCCAGCCAGGCTTCTCCCAGTCTGTAGCTCTGCATAGGGTGGTTGTGCCCCAAGTGCAGGACCCGGCATTTGGCCGTGTTAAACCTCATGCCGTTGGACACTGCCCAGCGGTCCAGCTTGTCCAAGTCCCTTTGCAAAGCCTCTCTACCCTCCAGCAGATCGACACTTGCACACAGCTTTGTGTCATCTGCAAACTTGCTAAGGATACCCTCAATGCCCTCATCCAGGTCATTGATGAAGACATTGAACAGGACTGGACCCAGTACTGAGCCCTGGGGGACACCACTTGTCACTGGCCTCCAGCTGGACTTAACACCATTTACCACCACTCTCTGGGCCCGGCCATCCAGCCAGTTTTCTACCCAGGAGAGTGTGCGTCTGTCCAGGCCAGAGGCTGACAGTTTCCGCAGCAGGATGCTGTGAGAAACTGTGTCAAAGGCTTTACTGAAGTCCAGAAAGACCACATCCACAACCTTTCCTTCATCCAGCAGCCGAGTCACTTTGTCATAGAAGGCGATCAGGCTGGTTTGGCAGGACCTGCCTCTGGTAAACCCATGTTGACTGGGCCTGATCACCCGGTTCTCTTGTAAGTGCTTCATGATAGCACTCAAGATCACCTGTTCCATGACTTTCCCTGGCACTGAGGTCACACTGACTGGCCTGTAGTTCCCCGGATCCTCCCTGCTACCCTTCTTGTAAATGGGAACTACATCAGCCTCCAGTCCAGAGGTACCTCCCCAGTCTTCCAGGACTGCTGGAAGATGATGGAAAGGGGTTTGGCCAATACATCCGCCAGCTCCCTCAATACCCTAGGATGTATCCCATCTGGCCCCATGGACTTGTGGGTGTCCAGTTGGCCAAGCAGGGCTCTGACCACCTCCTCTTGGACTATGGGAGCCTCGTATTGCTCCTCTGTTTCCCGGGTATCTACACAGAGGGAACAGCTTTCTTTACAATTAAAGACTGAGGCAAAGAAGGCATTAAGTACCTCAGCCTTCTCCTCGTCCCCTGTCACTGCTGTTCCCTCTGACTCCAAAAGGGACTGTATGGTCTCCCTTGTTGTCCTTTTACTGTTAATATACTTATAAAAAGATTTTTTATTGTCTTTTGCTGACTTAGCTAATCTGACCTCTAGCTCGGCCTTAGCCCCTCTGATTTTTTCCCTACATAGCCTCGCTTCCCTCCTGAAGTCCCCCCAAGACGCCTGTCCCCCCTTCCAGACCCTATAAATCTTCCTTTTTTTTCTAATTTGACTCAAGATTTCTCTACTTAACCAAGCTGGTTTTTTCCCCTGCCGGCTTTTTTTCCAGAACACGGGGATGGCACATAATTGTGTGAATATTTTAATTTAACCAAATATGTAATTACGCATCAAGTATGAAAGAGCAAAACATCTTCAGACTATGTGGACATTTGACCAGGAATGGATAAACACGAACTTAAGCCAGATGCGCTTGCAAATAACAGGAGAAGAAGGCTGAAAAGCTTTTCCAGAGACGAATGTGGATTCTCTAAATTCTGTTGCAGCTGCTACCAAGCACTGCTTTAAGATCCCAGAAAACTTAACAGAAAGACAAAGCTCTCCCTAACTCTAGAAAATTCTTGACTTATGTAGCATGTGCTATTGTGATTCCCTATCTCATATACAAGAAAGAAAATTCCTTCCTGAAATCTCAGAGGCAAGAGAGAAGAAGAGTTAGCCTGAGGCCTACATCTTCTCTGCAAGGGAAACCACTCTGCGTGAAAGAAAAGATATATACAGCAAAGAGCAGAACAGACGTAGAAGCGGTTCATCCAGGGGCTTTGCTTTTCATTCAAGGCAGAGAATGCATAAAACGAGCTCATCAGTACACATCCAAAAGGTATGTAACAAGATAAAACACATCAACTAAGACCCAGTATACTACAGCAGGCAGGGAAAATTCCGTAGGGAAGTTTTGAAAAGCCGATTGAGCGGATTGCTCTACTTCTGGGAAGCTGCAGTAAGGAACTTCCAGAGGTAAAGCAGGCAGGTAAAACAGAAACTAGGAGAATTTTTCCCCCCTTCTTTTAAGACACGTGAAGCACACGAGCTGCAAAAGTGAATAACTAAAGCCACTAAGCAGACCTACTCAACAACAATGTCTTTCATGACTAAATTTAACCCTGTTTATTTCAAACGTCTATTTCATCTTGGAAGGACTCGGGGTTCCTGCTCGCCGAGGAGCTCGAGGTGAGGCAGTAACGTGCGCTCGCAGCCCAGAAGGCCAATTGTGTCCTGGGCTGCATCAAAAGAAGCGTGGCCAGAAGGGCGAGAGAGGTGATTCTGCGCCCTTCTTCCTCTCTTGTGAGACCTCACCTGGAGCCCTGCTCGTCCTGCTGCCTTGGGCGGGTTCAGGGCTGCTGTGCTGGGCCCTTCTCTCTTCCAGGCCTCCTGGTCACGCTCCCGTTGCCCATCTCTCACGCTTTTCCAGGGCCACCCAACCCTCCCTGCCATGTTGCCGAGTCACAGGGGGTCCCTCTGTGACCTCACTCTGGGACCCCACCCTGCACCCCACTGGCTGCAGCCCCAGAGATCAGTGTCCGTCAGGACAGCCAGCGCGACAGGCAGCAGAGCTCACGGCTCCCGAGCAGAGCTCACGCCTCACCCCGCGGTGCCCAAGCGTTTCCCTCCATAGGTCCTTTCCTTGTCCCCAAGGATGGCAGCGAGACCTCCCAGCCCACCTGGGGTGTCCCTGTGGGAGGACGTGTCTCCCCAGGTGAGCAGCAACGCACGGCAGCCCCGTGAGGTTCATCTGGGGCAGCCCCGTGGCATCCGTGAGGGTGAGGGGCCCTGCTGGGCTGGGCAGGACTCAACACCAGGTCACGGAGTGGCTTGTGTCCCTCTGCTCCGCTCTTGTGCAACCCCAGCTGGAGCCCTGCGTCCAGTTCTGGAGTCCTCAGCACGGGAAGGACATGGAGCTGTTGGGACGGGTCCAGAAGAGGCCACGAGGAGGACCCAGGGGCTGGAGCAGCTCCCGCACAAGGACAGGCTGAGAGAATTAGGGCTGTTGAGCCTGGAGAAGAGAAGGTTCCAGGGAGAGCCTAGAGCAGCTTCCAGTCTTGAAAAGGGCTCCAGGAATGTGGGGCCGGGGGGTGGGAGGGGCAGGGACAGGATGAGGGGAATGCTTTGGAGCTGACAAGAGAGGAAATTCACATGAGATCTAGGAAGAGACTTTTTCCCGTGAGGGCGGGGAGGTCCTGGCCCAGGTTGCCCAGAGCAGTGGTGGCTGCCCCAGCCCTGGGGTTGTTGAAGGTCAGGTTGGATGTTCCTCGAGAGACCCTGATCCAGTGGGAGGTGTCCCTGCCCACGACACTGGGTGGAAATGGATGTGTTTGAGGTCCCTTCCAAGCCGAAGCATTGCAAGCCTCACTGTCCCTGCTCAGAGGGTTCCTGGTGCCCATGAGCCCAACCTTCTTCCCTCCCCCTGGGCCTCTCCTCTTCTCCTCCGCGGGCAGTGAGTGCAGCCCCTGCTGCCAGCTCCACTGCAGCTGCTCCCTTCCTTCCTCCACAGGCACTGGAAAGGTATCTGGAAAGAGCGGAGAAGACAGACATTGTCCTCATGGCCATTGAAGCCATGAGAGACTCAAGCCCCTTTCAGAGGGAGGCAACCCGACTCCTGCAGGATGTGATCGTGCGGGACCCTGCCTTCTGGCTGGCGGAGGTAGGTGGCCCATGGCAAGGTTGCCCTGCCCTTGAGCCCTCCCACAGCCTCTTCATCCCTCCAGCCCTGCCAGGCCCAGCAATCTCGGGCACCTGAATCCTGCAGAGGGATGGAAAGGGCAGCTGAGGCTCCACGGGCAGAAGCATCTTCACTCGGCTCTCCTTCAGGTCCCCAAGATCATGACCTGCATCGACGCAAGTATAGCACAGCTCAAGTCGGAGTCAGCCCTGGAGATGGTGGAAACAATCCTTTTCCTGATGACCAAGCACTACCCCAAGGAAGTTGCTTCAATGTTGAGGGAGATGTTTCCACCGACTAACAGGTAGGAACTCCATCGGCCTTGAGGGCTGATCCCTGTGGGGAGAGGAGCGCAGAGACTCTCTAGAAGCCAGAGTCAAGAGTCAAGGCAGCCCAGCTGAGGGCAAGGTCCACGTCCTGCAGGGCTGCCCCAGGCAGGGTTGCCGTGGCCAAAGCCGCCCTGCTGACGGAGAGCTCTCCCTTGCAGAGATACCCTGTCACTCTGGGAGCTCACCCTCTCCATGCCCTGGCCGCTGGAGAAGCTTTTGGAGGAGATGTTCCTGGCCTTGCAAGACGAAGAGGAGAAGGACTGTGACGCTCCTCCTGAGGACTCCTGCATCCTTATCTTGACTGTGAGTTGACAGGAAAGCTCCAACGTCCTTGTCCTCAGCTTCTGGCGGAAGCAGGAGCTTCACGGTGCCAGGTCACTCACTGCTGCCTTTCTTCAGGTGCTGGCCTGCAAGGATTGGAAAAGAGAGACTATTCCAACAAAATACCATATCTGGAGGACTCTGAGGCGCTCCAACCTGGTGACGGTCTCCCTTGTGCTCAGGGCCCTTCTGAGGCTGTCGGAGAGAGCCGAGACGGTGAGCAAGGTGTTGGGAAGGGGAGCTGCCCTGGCAGCCAGGGGCCAGGAGGGCGGGGAAGGTGGGATTCAATTGGTGAGGTAACAGCTCCAAAGACTCTCCTTGCCCTGCTGGTGCCTGGGGGCTGCCTGGGGACTTTCCAGGCATGGACCTCTGTGCCTGGGAAGGTAATGGAAGAGGTCCTCCTCGGAGCTTTGCTAGGGAGCATGGAGGTGATAGGAGACAGCCAACACGGCTTCACCAAGGGCAAGTCCTGCCTGAGCAAGCCAGGATGGAGCCTTTTAGGATGGAGCCAGCGTATCGGCGCATACGGGAAATGCCGTGGATGTCATCTACCTGGACTTGTCTAAAGCCTTGGAGACAGTCCCTGGGCACATCGCTCTCTCTGAACTGGAGAGAGCGAGATGAGGGCTTGATCTCTACCCTCCCTTCCTTCCCCAATAGATACTTGGCCGGTATCTCCGACCAGCGGCGAGGACAGACGTTGTCCTCACGGTCATTGAGGCAATGACAGAGGAAAGCCGCTTTCAGAGAGAGGCAATAAGACTGACGCAGGGCGCAATCCTGACAGCCCCTGCCTTCTGGCTGGTGGAGGTAAGTGGCCCACGACAAGGTTGCCCTTGAGCACTGCCAGACCCTCTTCCTCCCTCCATCCTCCCAAATCCAGGGCTCTCAGCTACCTGAAGCCTCCTCAATCCAGCAGAGAGGGAGGCAAAGGGCAGCTGAGGCTCCAGGGGCACAGCCAACCTCACTTGGGTCCCCTCCAGGCAAACAAGATCATGGTCGCCATCTATAATACCATGGAAGGCTTCGACAGTGCGGAGGTCTGGAATATCGTGGATTCACTTCTTTCCCTGATGAGCAAACACCACCCCAGGGAAGCGGCCACGGCTTTGTTGGAGAATTTTCCACCAAAGAAGAGGTACGAGCTCCAACTGCCTTGAGGGTTGATCTCTCTGGGGAGAGGGACTCAGAAACTCTCTGGATGACAGAGCCGAGAACGTCCAGAGTAGGCCACATGGACGATCCAAAGGCTGGAGAACCTCCCGTCCATGGACAGACAGAGAGAGCTGGCGTTGTTCAGCCTGAAGAAGAGGATGTTCTAGGGAGAATTTAGAGCAGCTTCCCCTCCTGAAATGAGCTCCAGTCAAGCAGGGGAGGCTCTCTTCATCAGGGATTGGAGGGAGATGATGAGAGGAAAGGTTTTGAGCTGAAAGAGGGGAGAAAAGGTTAGATTTCGGGAAGAAGTATTTCAGGAATAAGTGGACCTCTCTTCCTTGCAGGTCTGCCCAGACATTCTGGGACTACATCTTCTCCTTGCCCGAGATACTGCAGGACCTTTTGAAGGGGTTTTCCCTGTTCCTGCAGGAGAAACAGGAGGAGGGCTGTGATGTTCCCCCGGAGGACTCCTGCATCCTTCTCCTCTCTGTGAGTTATCAGGAAAAGCCCAAGTGCCCTTGTCCTCAGCTTGTGGTGGAAGCAGGAGCTTCACAGAGCCAGGGCACTCACTGCTGCCTTTCTTCCAGGTGCTGGCCTTCAAGGACTGGCAAAATGAGCAAACCGCTGCGACGTACAGCATCTGGAATGCTCTGAGGCAGTCACATCCAAGGATACTTTTCCAGGTGCTCGGGGCCCTTCTGAAGCTGTCGGAGAGAGCCCAGATGGTGAGCAGGGCATCAGCCAGGGGAGCCATCTTAGCAAGCAGGGGCTGGTACAGTGTGGGCAGTGGGATTCGAGTGGTGGAGTGACAGCTCCAGATGCCCTCCTTGCCCTGGCTGGGATCTGCCTGGGATCTGCCTGGGGACTTTCCAGGCATGGACCTGTCGGCCTGACCGCTGTGCCTGGGCAGGTTCTGGAACTCATCTCTTTCATCAGGGCTGCTTGTGCTGCCCAACCACGCAACATGACCAAGAGTCCATCTGGGACATCTCTACTCTCCCTTCCTTTTTCCACAGGTACTTGGACAGTATCTAAGACGACCACGGGACATACGAGTCTTCATCCGTGCCATTGAGTCAATGAGGAACTCCAGCATCTTTCAAGAGCTGTTGATTAGACTGGTGTTGTCTATGTTTCTGCCAAATCATGCCTTCTGGCAGGCGCAGGTAGGTTACCCGTGGCAAGGATGCCCTGCCCGTGAGCCCAGCCAGACCCTGTTTCTCCCTCTGTCCCTCACAAATCCAGGGCTCTTGGGCACCTCAAGCCATCTGAAAAGGGCAGGGAGGGATGGAGAGGGCAGCTGAGGCTCCAGCAGCAGCAACATCCTCGCTTGGGTCCCACTTCCAGGTACCAAACGTCATCGCCTACGTCCATCAAAACCTGGAACGCTTCAGCTCTAGGTCAGCCCAAATAGCTGTGCAGTGGCTGCTCCACAGAATGACCACCTACTACCCCATGGAAGTTGCCTCAACGTTGTGGAGGATGTTTCCACCGTCTAACAGGTACCTGCTCCGACAGCCTTGAGGGCTGATGTGTATGGGGAGAGGGGCCCAGAACCTCTCTGGATGGCAGAGCCAAGAATGTCTAGAGGAGGCCACGGGGATGATCCAAAGGCTAGAGCATCTCCTGTACACAGACAGGCAGAGAGAGCTGGGGTTGTTGAGCCTGGAGAAGGGGAGGCTCTGGGGAAAACTTAAGAGTATCTTCCCCTGCTGCGCTGGGCTCCAGGCAAGCTGGAGAGGGTCTCTTAATCAGGGATTGGAGGGAGATAATGAAGGAAAAGGCTTTGAGCTGCACGATTAGATTTCAGGAATAAGTGTTTCCTGTGAGGCTGGGGAGGTAATGGCTCAGGTAGCCCAGAGAAGCCCTGCCTGCCCCATCCTTGGAGGCCACGATAGGAGAGACTTGGAGCACCTTGATCCCGTGGGAGGTGTCCCTGCCCATGGAAGAAGTTGGTACTGGAAAGGCTTAAACCCCTTAAAGCCCAAACCATTCCATGGTTCTGTGACTCTCAAACTGCCCTGGGGAGCAGGCCCCTCCTTCCCAGCACGCTATCCAGCCCCACAAAAGCCCTGCAGGAGACAAAGCTGGCATGGCCCAGAGTTCAGGGCCCCAAAGTTGAAGAAGGCTTTAGAGGGAAAGCAAAAGGAGGAGAGGCTGAAGTCCCTTCGTCTCTTCAGCCTGGAGAAGGGGAGGCCTCATTGCACACTGCATCTTCTTCACCTGGGGAACAGCAGGAACGGGCACTGAGCTCTTCTCTCTGGACATGAGGGGATGGCAGGAAGATGCCAGGAGAGGCTTAGGTTGGACATTGGGAAAAAGTTCTCCCCCAGAGATCAATGGAGCACTGGATCAGCTCCCCGGGGAAGCAGTCACAGCACCAAGTCTGATAATATTCAAGAAGGGTTTGGCCAACGCACTCAGCCTCACGGTGTGAACTCTGGGGGTGTCCTGTGCAGGGACAGGAGGTGGACTCGGTGGTCATTGTGGATCCCTTCCCATTCAGGACATTCCATAACTCAGCACGCTTCTCCCAGCCCAATAACGAATGCCTCCTTGCTCCTCTCCTGCTGCCCAGGCCAGGGCTGTGGTGGCCAAGGTTACCCTGCTGATGGACCTCTCTTCCTTGCAGCTCTGCCCAGACATTCTTGGACTACATCTTCTCCTTGCCCGAGATACTGCAGGACCTTTTGAAGGGGTTTTCCCTGTTCCTGCAGGAGAAACAGGAGGAGGGCTGTGATGTTCCCCCGGAGGACTCCTGCATCCTTCTCTTGGCTGTGAGTTATCCGTAAAAGCCCAAGTGCCCTTGTCCTCAGCTTGTGGCGGAAGCAGGAGCTTCACAGAGCCAGGGCACTCACTGCTGCCTTTCTTCCAGGTGCTGGCCTTCAAGGACTGGCAAAATGAGCAAACCGCTGCGACGTACAGCATCTGGAGTACTCTGAGGCAGTCACATCCAAGGATACTTTTCCAGGTGCTCGGGGCCCTTCTGAAGCTGTCGGAGAGAGCCCAGATGGTGAGCAGGGCATCAGCCAGGGGAGCCATCTTAACAAGCAGGGGCTGGTACAGTGTGGGCAGTGGGATTCGAGTGGTGGAGTGACAGCTCCAGATGCCCTCCTTGCCCAGGCTGGGATCTGCCTGGGATCTGCCTGGGGACTTCCCAGGCATGGACCTGTCGGCCTGACCGCTGTGCCTGGGCAGGTTCTGGAACTCATCTCTTTCATCAGGACTGCTTGTGCTGCCCAACCACGCAACATGACCAAGAGTCCATCTGGGACATCTCTACTCTCCCTTCCTTTTTCCACAGGTACTTGGACAGTATCTAAGACGAGCACAGGACACACAAGTCTTCATCTGTGCCATTGAGTCAATGAGGAACTCCAGCGTCTTTCAAGAGCTGTTGATTAGACTCGTGTGGTCTCTGTTTCTGCCAAATCATGCCTTCTGGCAGGCGCAGGTAGGTGACCCGTGACAAGGATGCCCTGCCCGTGAGCCCAGCCAGACCCTGTTTCTCCCTCTGTCCCTCACAAATCCAGGGCTCTTGGGCACCTCAAGCCATCTGAAAAGGGCAGGGAGGGATGGAGAGGGCAGCTGAGGCTCCAGCAGCAGCAACATCCTCACTTGGGTCCCTCTTCCAGGTACCAAACGTCATCACCTACGTCCATCAAAACCTGGAATGCTTCAGCTCTAGGTCAGCCCAACAAGCTGTGCAGTGGCTGCTCCACAGAATGGCCAATTACTACCCCATGGAAGCTGCCTCAACGTTGTGGAGGATGTTTCCGCCGTCTAACAGGTACCTGCTCCGACAGCCTTGAGGGCTGATGTGTATGGGGAGAGGGGCCCAGAACCTCTCTGGATGGCAGAGCCAAGAATGTCTAGAGGAGGCCATGGGGATGATCCAAAGGCTAGAGCATCTCCTGTACACATACAGCTGATGAAGGGATTAGAGGGGAAGCAAAAGGAGGAGAGGCTGAAGTCCCTTGGTCTGTTCAAGTTCCCCTTGGAGAAGGGAAGACTAAGAGGAGACCTCATCACACTCTGCACTGAACTCTTCACTCTGGACATGAGGGGATGGCAGGAAGATGCCAGGAGAGGCTTAGGTTGGACAATGGGAAAAATGTTCTCCCCCAGAGATCAAAGGAGCACTGGATCAGCTCCCCGGGGAAGCAGTCGCGGCACCAAGCCTGATAATATTCAAGAAGGGTTTGGCCAACACACTCAGCCTCACGGTGTGAACTTTGGGGATGTCCTGTGCAGGGACAGGAGGTGGTCTCGGTGGTCCTTGTGGGTCCCTTCCCACTCAGGACATTCCATAACTCAGCACGCTTCTCCCAGCCCAACAACGAATGCCTCCTTGCTCCTCTCCTGCTGCCCAGGCCAGGGCTGTGGTGGCCAAGGTTACCCTGCTGATGGACCTCTCTCCCTTGCAGCTCTGCCCAGCTACTCTGGCACCACATCTTCTCTATGCCCCAGACAATGAAGAACATTTTGAAGAGGTTCCCGCTCTTGCACGACAGACAGCAAAGGGACTCTGATGTTCCCCCGGAGGACTCCTGCATCCTTCTCTTGGCTGTGAGTTATCCGGAAAAACCCAAGTGCCCTTGTCCACAGCTTGCGGTGGAAGCAGGAGCTTCACAGAGCCAGGTCACTCACCGCTGCCTTTCTTCCAGGAGCTGGCCTGCACGGACTCAGAAGATGAGGATATCGTGGCAAAATACAATATCTCAAGCATTCTGAGGCACTTGAGTCCAGTGATGCTCTCACCGGTGCTCACGGCCCTTCTGACGCTGTCGGAGAGACGCCCGACGGTGAGCACGGCATCTGCAAGCGGTGCCCATTGGCAGCCAGGGGCTGGGGCAGTGCGGGCAGTGGGATTCAAGTGATGGAGTCAACTTCCAAAGACTCCCTTTTCCCTGGTGGGGCGGGTGAGATGCCCAGGGAACGTCTGGGCATGGACCTGTCATGGTGACCACCGTGCCTGGGAAGGTCACGGAAATGGTCCACCTAAAGCTTTGCTAAAGCAGGTGGAGATGATTAGAGGCTGTGTGCTCACAGCCCGGAAAGCCAAACTGTGTCAGTCACTGCATCCAAAGCAGTGGGAGCACCAGGGGGAGGGAGGGGCCATGCTCTGGTGACAGCCCAGCTGGCGTCCTGGGGCTGGATCTGGAGTCCTCAGCACACGAAGGCCATGGAGGTTTGGAACAAGGCCAGAAGACGACATGGAGATGGTCTGAGGTCTGGAGCACTTCCCACGTGAGGACCGGCTGAGAGAGCTGGGCTTGTTTGGCCTGGAGAAGAGAAAGCTCCAGGGAGAATTCAGAACAGCTTCCAGTCCTGAAATAGGCTCCAGGAAAGCTGGGGAGGGGCTCCTGATGAAGGAGTGCAGGGAGATGATGAGGGGGAACGGGTTTTCAAGCTGAAAGAGGGAAGATGGGGATAAGATTTAAGGCCAAAATGTTTTGCTGTGAGGGTGGGGAGGCCCTGGCCCAGGCTTGCCAGAGCAGTCGTGTCTGCCCCATCCTGGAGGTGTTGAAGGCCAGGTTGGAAGTGTCTTGGAGCAACCGGATCTGGTTGAAAGACACGCTTGCTCCTGCAGGGGCTTGGACTGGATGACCTTTCCAACTCCAGTGTTCCATGATTCTGTGACCTTTTCACTACAAGGAAATCCGATTTTACATACAGGCACGAAAGATGCAGGACCTTCTCCCACACCTGATGGAAGTCCTGAATGACGGCAACAGCGACATCGTGTTGAAGAGCCTGCAGGTCATTTCAAGCGTGATGCGTCACCTGGAGAAGAAGGAGGCCAGCCCTTTGGCCGTGCAGCTGACAGAGAAGCTCCTGCCTCTCTTTAATCATGTAAGGATGAGGATAGAGCCGGGTCCTGCAGCTCAAACCTGCCAGACACACCTCTGAGGCAGAAGCTTCTCCTGTGGGAGACTGAGATGAGATCTTAGGAAGAAAGATACTCCTGTGAGTGGGGGGTGGCCCCTGCCCAGGTTGCCCAGAGCAGTCGTGGCTGCCCCAGCCCTGAAGGGCTTCAAGGTCACGTTGCCTTTGAGCAACCTGATGGCCTTTGAGTTCTCCAGCAGCCCAAATAACTCTATGATTTGATGATTTTGGGCTTGTCCTGTGCAGGGACAGGAGTTGGGCTCCATGAGCCCTGTGGGTCCCTTCCAATTGAGGACATGCGACCATTCCGTGCTTCACTGTGGGCAGAGATACTGGTGCTGAAGTCCCGCTGTCCTTCTCCCTACCAGGAGTCCAGCGAGCTGAGAGAGACTTCCATCATCATCTTCAGGGACCAGATGAAGAATGTGGTGCCCAGGAACAAGAGGCAGATGAAGAAAAATGTGCGAATGGCCCTGCTCCCGCTCTTCTTTCATTTGAACGACCAAACGGAGAGGGTGGCCAAGGTATGGAGGGAAGAGGCTCCAAGACATTTGGGCCAGGGCACGTCTCTGCTTCCTAAGGCCACCAAAACAAAGGCAAGAGGAAGGCGACACAGGGTTGTGGTGCCATCTCTATTTCTACTGCTCCACAGGCATCCGAGGAAGCGCTCCTTGCTGCAGCAGAGTTCCTCCAGCGGACACAGCTCCAACATCTCGTCCAGATGCAGCAGACGTGGAGTATTGCGGAATGCTTGGTGAGGACATCCTAGGGGTTAGACGAGAGCTTCCCCACGTATCTGGGGTGTGGGTCTCACCTGCCCTGCTCCAGCCTGGAGCCCACAGCCCCCAATCCAGAGGGAGGTGTCTGTGCCCGTGGCAGGGAGGTGGAACTGCATGGGACTCGAGGCCGCTTCCAGCCCAAGCCACTCCAGGATTCCATTCCCATACCCTTCTTCTCTTTCCAGCTGGCGCAGCGCAGGAGCAAGGCCGAGGAGTACATCAATGGCAGCGTGCCCTACCTGAGGGACGCTCAGAAAGACTTGCGCTTGGCAGCCGTCAGGTTCATCGGTGAGCCACCATCCCCGAGTCCTTCCGTTGGGACCCCCTGGCCCCAGTTCTCACCACAGCACTGGGGATCAAGGGGATCTGACGGAGCTCTCTCTCCCTAGGGCTTGCTGCGAGACACCTGAGGGACCAAAGCCCTGAGAAGATGTCACAGATCTGCTGCGGTGAGGAGGGACAGGGTTGAGTTTGGCAGGGCTGGTGGTTCAGGAGACAGTGACTGAGCAGGGTGCTGCCTTGCCTGGGCCTGCTCCAGGACACCTGTCTGGGGCAGTTGGGACATTCCCGCACAGCAGCTCTCCCCTGGCCGGGGCTTGGGAGGGCTTGGGAGGGGATGCTCGGGGCTCTCTGTAGACACAGGGTTTCATCTCAGCTCTGTTTGTTTCCGCCACAGTCCTTGAGCCCTTGAAGGAAGACAGCGACATCGAAGTCTGTTCCCTGGCTACACAGACCATCTTCATCGTGAGCTGTCCGAGGCAGCAGCCAAGAGCGAGGCGCATTCTGCAAGCGCTGCGCTTCTGGGGCCCCTGAGCCAGGCTGAGGCGCTGGAGGTGCCTGCAGGCAAAGAGGTCGTGGAAGCAAAGAATCCCGGGATGACTGAAGACCTCTAAGCTCATCTTGGACGACCTCGAGTCCTATCCACCGCGACAACTAAACCACATCCTGAAGCACCACCTCTAGGTGGCAAGGTGGTGTGTCAAGGCTTGGACAGGATGGTCTTAGAGGTCTTTTCCAACCTTACCATTTCTTCCTTATGTTGAGCCTGACCCTCCCCTGGCAGAGCTTGAGCCCATTCCCTCTCGTCCCGTCCCCTGTCCCTTGGCAGAAGAGCCCAGCTCCCTCCTCTCCACAACCTCCTTTCAGGGAGTTGGAGAGAGCAATGAGGTCTCCTCTCAGCCTCCTCTTCTCCAGGCTAAACGCCTCCGGCTCTCTCAGTCATTCCTCTTCTTTTCCAGCCCCTTCCCCAGCTCCGTTGCTCTTCTCTGGACTCGCTCCAGAGCCTCAACATCCTTCTTGTGGTGAGAGCAGGATTCGAGGAGCAATCTCACCGGTGCCGAGTCCAGAGGGAGGAGAACCTCCCTGGCCCTGCTGGCCGTGTCCTTTCTGATCCAAGCCAAGACGCCATTGGCCTTCTTGACCACCTGGGCCACTGTTGGCTCATGGTCAGTTACTGTCAACCAACAGCCCCAGGCCCCTCTCCTCCTGGCAGCTTTCCAGCCAGACTTCTCCTAATCTCCAGCTGCTGAAGGTTGTTGTGCCCCAAGTGCAGGACCCGACTCTTGGCCTTGTTAACGTTTTGAAGAGCTCCCTCCCCTCATGGGCTCCCTTGCCCTCAAGTACTGTCTCCAATGAGACTTTGCCAACAGCCTTCTGAAGAGTTCGGAGTCTGCCCTCTGGAAGTCGAATGCTACTGTCCTGCTAAGCACCTTCTTCACTTCACCTAGAAGAGAAAATCCTATCGTCTCCTGATCGCTTTGTCCCAGGTGTTCCCCTACTGCCACATCCCCCCAAGGCCTTCTCTGTTGACAGACAATAAGTCCAGGAGGGCACCTTCCCTCGTTGGTTCATTCACCAGCTGTGCAAGGAAGTTGTCTTCCACGCACTCCAGGAACCTCCTAGACTGCTTCCTTTCTGCTCTATTGTACTCCCAGCAGGTATCAGGGAGATTGAAGTCTCCCACAAGGACCAGAGGCATTGCCTTGGAGATTGACCCCAGCTGTTTAAAGAAGAGCTCCTCAGCTGCTTCTCCTTGGCTGGGTGGCCTGTAACAGACTCCCAGCACAAAATCTAGCTTCTTATGGGCTCCTCTGATTTTAACCCACAGGCACTCGTCTCCTCATCGCCACAATCCATCTCAGTGGTGTCCAATTCCTCCTTTACAAAGAGGGCTACTCCTCCTCCTCTCCTACCCTTCCTATCCCACCTGAAGAGTTTGTACCCACCATGGCTTCACCCCAGTTATAGGAGTCATCCCACCACCTTTCCTTGATGGCAACGACATCATGGCCTCCTTGCCCTAAGACAGCTTCCAGCTCCTCCTCCTCATTCCCCTGCTGCCTGCATTGGTGTAAATACACTTCAGCTGAGCTGCTGAGCCTTCAGCCCTCTTCGAGGGAACAGAGTTCTTTCCCAATTGCCTGGTAACTGGCGCAGCTTGGACCACAGTGCCCGTATCTCCCTTACCACCCCCAGGTGTGTTCACCCCCACTTCCTGTGCGGTGATGTCCTGGTGATCCTCCCCAGCACAGCCTGTCCGAGTCACCACTGCCCCACGTCCAGGCTCGCTCTTGCCTAGCCTGGTCTCATCCCCCTCCACCTTCATATCTACTTTAAAGCTCGATTTATGAGCTTACCTAGGTTCTTAGCAAGGGCTTTAGCCCCTCTAGGAGACACACGTGTCCCATCCTTAGCAGCAAAGCCTGGGGGTGCGTGAGCCACCTCATGACCAAAGAAGCCGGAGCCCCTCTCCTCACAGCAGACTTGGAGCCAGGCATTCATGGAAGTCTTCTTCCTGACTTCCAGCTCCTCTCTATTCAGCCTTGGGATGCAGCAGAATACTATCTGAGCCCCAGAGCCCTCCAGCCATCCTTCTCCCAGTGGCCCTGAAGTCTTTCTGGATGGCTTTGGGCTTTCTCTTTACTGAGTCATCGTTACCAGTTTGGACTATCAGAGGATAGTAGTGTGTCTTGTGGGCCAGGGGAGGAAGCTTTCTAGCTCTGTCCTTCCCTGATGCCCCCGGGAAGCAGCAGACGTCTCTGTGGAGCAGGTCCGGTCTGCACATGGGTCCCTCCGTTCCTTTTAGGAGGGAGTCCCCTACAACAATCACCCTCCTCTTCTTCTTAGTGGAGGATGTTTTTCTCTTTCTGTGAGGATAGTGCGGCCTAGGGAAAGACTCTAGGCTGTGGGAACCATCCTCGTCCTCAGCATCGGATTCCACCTGCAGCACGTGGTACTTGTTCACCAGGAGGATCTGCTCTATCTCGCTCTCGCACTCCCTGATGGACCTCAGCCCCTTTCCCTCCTCAGGTAGGTGATTTGGTGATTTGGTGTGATATTGGGTGGATTTGGGGTAATTGAGGGTGGGTCTGGGGTGATTTGGGGTGTCTTTTGATTGATTTGGGTGAGTTTGGGGTATGTTGCAGTGAGTTGGAGAGATTTGGGGTGGGTTTGGACTGATTTGGGGTGAATTTCTGGTGGTTTGGGGTGGTTTTCAGTGGGTTGGGGTCTCTATGGGGTCTCTGTGCAGCACTATAGGGTCTCTATGGGGCACTATGGGGTCAATAGAGATCATCCAGTTCCAACCCCAATCATGGAGAAGTTTGGGTTGGAAGGACCTTCAAAGCCCATGTAGGTCCCTCTTGGCCAGGCTGAACCTCAGGAGGTTTTTCCCCTCAAACCCCACATTCTCCTCCCCAAACTCCACATTCTCCCCCTTAAACCCCACACTCTCCCCACCAGACCCTACATTCTCTCCTCAAACCTCACGTTCCCCCCCAAACCCCGCGTTGTCCCCCCCCTAAGCCCCATGTTGTCCCCTCAAGCCCTGACTGAGCTGCCCAGGGAGGCGACAGAGCCACCATCTCAGGAGGGCTTTAAGAGACACCTTGATGAAGTTCTCGGGGATACAATTCAGCAGCTGACGCCTTGGGCTTGATGATCTAGCAGGACTTTTCCAACCTAGTGATTTTATGATCCCCTTTTGCAGCGCCAGCGATGGGAAACCTCTCCTCCTCCTCAGCTCACCTTGGGGAACACACGACCCCGTTGGTCAACAGCCTCATCGACACCATCGTGGAGTCGTGTGGCGAGGAGGCACAGAGGCTGTTGCGCTTCTACACCGCCGGTGAGGAGGACAACAGCCCCGCAGATGACCCCAGCACCTCCCGGGGGACAATCCCACCTACTCCCTAATCTCCTCCAGCAGCTCCACCAGCTCCGACATGGAAAGAAGACGAAGACGCCAAGCCCGCAGCCAGCCTCGGCCCCACCGCCTCCCAGGGCAACTTTCCACTCAGAACTGGACACTGGTTGGTCATTAAATTTATGATTTCAGAGCACAAATCATTCAACGATTCCAGGGAGCCAAAATTCAGTCTAAACTGGTCTTTTAGTAGTTGTGCAACAACATTAAAAAAACCCTCAAATTCATCTCAGAAAGCCAATCAGGGTGCGTCTCTTAATCTTCCTCAAGCATTACAAAAATTAAAATTTCACTCCCATTTTCAACTGTAAATTCCTGTCCATGTTTTTCTCTTTTTGTGAGAATGGTGCGGCCTAGGGAAAGACTCTAGGATGTGGGAAGTTCATGTCACAGTCCACTCCTAAGCAGATACACGATGCTTCATTTCATTTATGATCTCAGACTCAGAATCACAGAATCACAGAACAACCAGGTTGGAAGGGACCCATCGGATCTTCTAGTCCAACCATTCCTATCTAACACTAAACCAAGTCCCTCAAGACCTCATCCACCCGTGTCTTAAACACCTCCAGGGAAGGGGAATCAACCACCTCCCTGGGCAGCCTGTTCCAATGCCCAATGACCCTTTCTGTGAAAAACCTCTTCCTAATGTCCAGCCTAAATCTACCCTGGCGGAGCTTGAGGCCATTCCCTCTCGTCCTGTCCCCTGTCACTTGGGAGAAGAGCCCAGCTCCCTCCTCTCCACAACCACCTTTCAGGTACTTGTAGAGAGTAATGAGGTCTCCCCTCAGCCTCCTCTTCTCCAGGATAAACAACCCCAGCTCTCTCAGCCGCTCCTCATAGGGTCTGTTCTCCAGCCCCTTCACCAGCCTCGTTGCTCTTCTCTGGACTTGCTCCAGAGCCTCAACATCCTTCTTGTGCTGAGGGGCCCAGAACTGGATGCAGTATTCAAGGAGCGGCCTCACCAGTGCTGAATACAGAGGGAGAATCACCTCCCTGGCTCTGCCGGTCACACCGTTTCTGATCCAAGCCAGGATGCCATTGGCCTTCTTGGCCACCTGGCCACACTGCTGGCTCATGTTCAGTCGACGGTCAACCAACACCCCCGGTTCCCTCTCCTCCTGGCAGTTTTCCAGCCAGGCTTCTCCCAGTCTGTAGCTCTGCATAGGGTGGTTGTGCCCCAAGTGCAGGACCCGGCATTTGGCCGTGTTAAACCTCATCCCGTTGGACACTGCCCAGCGGTCCAGCTTGTCCAAGTCCCTTTGCAAAGCCTCTCTACCCTCCAGCAGATCGACACTTGCACACAGCTTTGTGTCATCTGCAAACTTGCTAAGGATACCCTCAATGCCCTCATCCAGGTCATTGATGAAGACATTGAACAGGACTGGACCCAGTACTGAGCCCTGGGGGACACCACTTGTCACTGGCCTCCAGCTGGACTTAACACCATTTACCACCACTCTCTGGGCCCGGCCATCCAGCCAGTTTTCTACCCAGGAGAGTGTGCGTCTGTCCAGGCCAGAGGCTGACAGTTTCCGCAGCAGGATGCTGTGAGAAACTGTGTCAAAGGCTTTACTGAAGTCCAGAAAGACCACATCCACAACCTTTCCTTCATCCAGCAGCCGAGTCACTTTGTCATAGAAGGCGATCAGGCTGGTTTGGCAGGACCTGCCTCTGGTAAACCCATGTTGACTGGGCCTGATCACCCGGTTCTCTTGTAAGTGCTTCATGATAGCTCTCAAGATCACCTGTTCCATGACTTTCCCTGGCACTGAGGTCACACTGACTGGCCTGTAGTTCCCCGGATCCTCCCTGCTACCCTTCTTGTAAATGGGAACTACATCAGCCTCCAGTCCAGAGGTACCTCCCCAGTCTTCCAGGACTGCTGGAAGATGATGGAAAGGGGTTTGGCCAATACATCCGCCAGCTCCCTCAATACCCTAGGATGTATCCCATCTGGCCCCATGGACTTGTGGGTGTCCAGTTGGCCAAGCAGGGCTCTGACCACCTCCTCTTGGACTATGGGAGCCTCGTATTGCTCCTCTGTTTCCCGGGTATCTACACAGAGGGAACAGCTTTCTTTACAATTAAAGACTGAGGCAAAGAAGGCATTAAGTACCTCAGCCTTCTCCTCGTCCCCTGTCACTGCTGTTCCCTCTGACTCCAAAAGGGACTGTATGGTCTCCCTTGTTGTCCTTTTACTGTTAATATACTTATAAAAAGATTTTTTATTGTCTTTTGCTGACTTAGCTAATCTGACCTCTAGCTCGGCCTTAGCCCCTCTGATTTTTTCCCTACATAGCCTCGCTTCCCTCCTGAAGTCCCCCCAAGACGCCTGTCCCCCCTTCCAGACCCTATAAATCTTCCTTTTTTTTCTAATTTGACTCAAGATTTCTCTACTTAACCAAGCTGGTTTTTTCCCCTGCCGGCTTTTTTTCCAGAACACGGGGATGGCACATAATTGTGTGAATATTTTAATTTAACCAAATATGTAATTACGCATCAAGTATGAAAGAGCAAAACATCTTCAGACTATGTGGACATTTGACCAGGAATGGATAAACACGAACTTAAGCCAGATGCGCTTGCAAATAACAGGAGAAGAAGGCTGAAAAGCTTTTCCAGAGACGAATGTGGATTCTCTAAATTCTGTTGCAGCTGCTACCAAGCACTGCTTTAAGATCCCAGAAAACTTAACAGAAAGACAAAGCTCTCCCTAACTCTAGAAAATTCTTGACTTATGTAGCATGTGCTATTGTGATTCCCTATCTCATATACAAGAAAGAAAATTCCTTCCTGAAATCTCAGAGGCAAGAGAGAAGAAGAGTTAGCCTGAGGCCTACATCTTCTCTGCAAGGGAAACCACTCTGCGTGAAAGAAAAGATATATACAGCAAAGAGCAGAACAGACGTAGAAGCGGTTCATCCAGGGGCTTTGCTTTTCATTCAAGGCAGAGAATGCATAAAACGAGCTCATCAGTACACATCCAAAAGGTATGTAACAAGATAAAACACATCAACTAAGACCCAGTATACTACAGCAGGCAGGGAAAATTCCGTAGGGAAGTTTTGAAAAGCCGATTGAGCGGATTGCTCTACTTCTGGGAAGCTGCAGTAAGGAACTTCCAGAGGTAAAGCAGGCAGGTAAAACAGAAACTAGGAGAATTTTTCCCCCCTTCTTTTAAGACACGTGAAGCACACGAGCTGCAAAAGTGAATAACTAAAGCCACTAAGCAGACCTACTCAACAACAATGTCTTTCATGACTAAATTTAACCCTGTTTATTTCAAACGTCTATTTCATCTTGGAAGGACTCGGGGTTCCTGCTCGCCGAGGAGCTCGAGGTGAGGCAGTAACGTGCGCTCGCAGCCCAGAAGGCCAATTGTGTCCTGGGCTGCATCAAAAGAAGCGTGGCCAGAAGGGCGAGAGAGGTGATTCTGCGCCCTTCTTCCTCTCTTGTGAGACCTCACCTGGAGCCCTGCTCGTCCTGCTGCCTTGGGCGGGTTCAGGGCTGCTGTGCTGGGCCCTTCTCTCTTCCAGGCCTCCTGGTCACGCTCCCGTTGCCCATCTCTCACGCTTTTCCAGGGCCACCCAACCCTCCCTGCCATGTTGCCGAGTCACAGGGGGTCCCTCTGTGACCTCACTCTGGGACCCCACCCTGCACCCCACTGGCTGCAGCCCCAGAGATCAGTGTCCGTCAGGACAGCCAGCGCGACAGGCAGCAGAGCTCACGGCTCCCGAGCAGAGCTCACGCCTCACCCCGCGGTGCCCAAGCGTTTCCCTCCATAGGTCCTTTCCTTGTCCCCAAGGATGGCAGCGAGACCTCCCAGCCCACCTGGGGTGTCCCTGTGGGAGGACGTGTCTCCCCAGGTGAGCAGCAACGCACGGCAGCCCCGTGAGGTTCATCTGGGGCAGCCCCGTGGCATCCGTGAGGGTGAGGGGCCCTGCTGGGCTGGGCAGGACTCAACACCAGGTCACGGAGTGGCTTGTGTCCCTCTGCTCCGCTCTTGTGCAACCCCAGCTGGAGCCCTGCGTCCAGTTCTGGAGTCCTCAGCACGGGAAGGACATGGAGCTGTTGGGACGGGTCCAGAAGAGGCCACGAGGAGGACCCAGGGGCTGGAGCAGCTCCCGCACAAGGACAGGCTGAGAGAATTAGGGCTGTTGAGCCTGGAGAAGAGAAGGTTCCAGGGAGAGCCTAGAGCAGCTTCCAGTCTTGAAAAGGGCTCCAGGAATGTGGGGCCGGGGGGTGGGAGGGGCAGGGACAGGATGAGGGGAATGCTTTGGAGCTGACAAGAGAGGAAATTCACATGAGATCTAGGAAGAGACTTTTTCCCGTGAGGGCGGGGAGGTCCTGGCCCAGGTTGCCCAGAGCAGTGGTGGCTGCCCCAGCCCTGGGGTTGTTGAAGGTCAGGTTGGATGTTCCTCGAGAGACCCTGATCCAGTGGGAGGTGTCCCTGCCCACGACACTGGGTGGAAATGGATGTGTTTGAGGTCCCTTCCAAGCCGAAGCATTGCAAGCCTCACTGTCCCTGCTCAGAGGGTTCCTGGTGCCCATGAGCCCAACCTTCTTCCCTCCCCCTGGGCCTCTCCTCTTCTCCTCCGCGGGCAGTGAGTGCAGCCCCTGCTGCCAGCTCCACTGCAGCTGCTCCCTTCCTTCCTCCACAGGCACTGGAAAGGTATCTGGAAAGAGCGGAGAAGACAGACATTGTCCTCATGGCCATTGAAGCCATGAGAGACTCAAGCCCCTTTCAGAGGGAGGCAACCCGACTCCTGCAGGATGTGATCGTGCGGGACCCTGCCTTCTGGCTGGCGGAGGTAGGTGGCCCATGGCAAGGTTGCCCTGCCCTTGAGCCCTCCCACAGCCTCTTCATCCCTCCAGCCCTGCCAGGCCCAGCAATCTCGGGCACCTGAATCCTGCAGAGGGATGGAAAGGGCAGCTGAGGCTCCACGGGCAGAAGCATCTTCACTCGGCTCTCCTTCAGGTCCCCAAGATCATGACCTGCATCGACGCAAGTATAGCACAGCTCAAGTCGGAGTCAGCCCTGGAGATGGTGGAAACAATCCTTTTCCTGATGACCAAGCACTACCCCAAGGAAGTTGCTTCAATGTTGAGGGAGATGTTTCCACCGACTAACAGGTAGGAACTCCATCGGCCTTGAGGGCTGATCCCTGTGGGGAGAGGAGCGCAGAGACTCTCTAGAAGCCAGAGTCAAGAGTCAAGGCAGCCCAGCTGAGGGCAAGGTCCACGTCCTGCAGGGCTGCCCCAGGCAGGGTTGCCGTGGCCAAAGCCGCCCTGCTGACGGAGAGCTCTCCCTTGCAGAGATACCCTGTCACTCTGGGAGCTCACCCTCTCCATGCCCTGGCCGCTGGAGAAGCTTTTGGAGGAGATGTTCCTGGCCTTGCAAGACGAAGAGGAGAAGGACTGTGACGCTCCTCCTGAGGACTCCTGCATCCTTATCTTGACTGTGAGTTGACAGGAAAGCTCCAACGTCCTTGTCCTCAGCTTCTGGCGGAAGCAGGAGCTTCACGGTGCCAGGTCACTCACTGCTGCCTTTCTTCAGGTGCTGGCCTGCAAGGATTGGAAAAGAGAGACTATTCCAACAAAATACCATATCTGGAGGACTCTGAGGCGCTCCAACCTGGTGACGGTCTCCCTTGTGCTCAGGGCCCTTCTGAGGCTGTCGGAGAGAGCCGAGACGGTGAGCAAGGTGTTGGGAAGGGGAGCTGCCCTGGCAGCCAGGGGCCAGGAGGGCGGGGAAGGTGGGATTCAATTGGTGAGGTAACAGCTCCAAAGACTCTCCTTGCCCTGCTGGTGCCTGGGGGCTGCCTGGGGACTTTCCAGGCATGGACCTCTGTGCCTGGGAAGGTAATGGAAGAGGTCCTCCTCGGAGCTTTGCTAGGGAGCATGGAGGTGATAGGAGACAGCCAACACGGCTTCACCAAGGGCAAGTCCTGCCTGAGCAAGCCAGGATGGAGCCTTTTAGGATGGAGCCAGCGTATCGGCGCATACGGGAAATGCCGTGGATGTCATCTACCTGGACTTGTCTAAAGCCTTGGAGACAGTCCCTGGGCACATCCCTCTCTCTGAACTGGAGAGAGCGAGATGAGGGCTTGATCTCTACCCTCCCTTCCTTCCCCAATAGATACTTGGCCGGTATCTCCGACCAGCGGCGAGGACAGACGTTGTCCTCACGGTCATTGAGGCAATGACAGAGGAAAGCCGCTTTCAGAGAGAGGCAATAAGACTGACGCAGGGCGCAATCCTGACAGCCCCTGCCTTCTGGCTGGTGGAGGTAAGTGGCCCACGACAAGGTTGCCCTTGAGCACTGCCAGACCCTCTTCCTCCCTCCATCCTCCCAAATCCAGGGCTCTCAGCTACCTGAAGCCTCCTCAATCCAGCAGAGAGGGAGGCAAAGGGCAGCTGAGGCTCCAGGGGCACAGCCAACCTCACTTGGGTCCCCTCCAGGCAAACAAGATCATGATCGCCATCTATAATACCATGGAAGGCTTCGACAGTGCGGAGGTCTGGAATATCGTGGATTCACTTCTTTCCCTGATGAGCAAACACCACCCCAGGGAAGCGGCCACGGCTTTGTTGGAGAATTTTCCACCAAAGAAGAGGTACGAGCTCCAACTGCCTTGAGGGTTGATCTCTCTGGGGAGAGGGACTCAGAAACTCTCTGGATGACAGAACCGAGAACGTCCAGAGTAGGCCACATGGACGATCCAAAGGCTGGAGAACCTCCCGTCCATGGACAGACAGAGAGAGCTGGGTTTGTTCAGCCTGAAGAAGAGGATGATCTAGGGAGAATTTAGAGCAGCTTCCCCTCCTGAAATGAGCTCCAGTCAAGCAGGGGAGGCTCTCTTCATCAGGGATTGGAGGGAGATGATGAGAGGAAAGGTTTTGAGCTGAAAGAGGGGAGAAAAGGTTAGATTTCGGGAAGAAGTATTTCAGGAATAAGTGGACCTCTCTTCCTTGCAGGTCTGCCCAGACATTCTGGGACTACATCTTCTCCTTGCCCGAGATACTGCAGGACCTTTTGAAGGGGTTTTCCCTGTTCCTGCAGGAGAAACAGGAGGAGGGCTGTGATGTTCCCCCGGAGGACTCCTGCATCCTTCTCCTCTCTGTGAGTTATCAGGAAAAGCCCAAGTGCCCTTGTCCTCAGCTTGTGGTGGAAGCAGGAGCTTCACAGAGCCAGGGCACTCACTGCTGCCTTTCTTCCAGGTGCTGGCCTTCAAGGACTGGCAAAATGAGCAAACCGCTGCGACGTACAGCATCTGGAATGCTCTGAGGCAGTCACATCCAAGGATACTTTTCCAGGTGCTCGGGGCCCTTCTGAAGCTGTCGGAGAGAGCCCAGATGGTGAGCAGGGCATCAGCCAGGGGAGCCATCTTAGCAAGCAGGGGCTGGTACAGTGTGGGCAGTGGGATTCGAGTGGTGGAGTGACAGCTCCAGATGCCCTCCTTGCCCTGGCTGGGATCTGCCTGGGATCTGCCTGGGGACTTTCCAGGCATGGACCTGTCGGCCTGACCGCTGTGCCTGGGCAGGTTCTGGAACTCATCTCTTTCATCAGGGCTGCTTGTGCTGCCCAACCACGCAACATGACCAAGAGTCCATCTGGGACATCTCTACTCTCCCTTCCTTTTTCCACAGGTACTTGGACAGTATCTAAGACGACCACGGGACATACGAGTCTTCATCCGTGCCATTGAGTCAATGAGGAACTCCAGCATCTTTCAAGAGCTGTTGATTAGACTGGTGTTGTCTATGTTTCTGCCAAATCATGCCTTCTGGCAGGCGCAGGTAGGTTACCCGTGGCAAGGATGCCCTGCCCGTGAGCCCAGCCAGACCCTGTTTCTCCCTCTGTCCCTCACAAATCCAGGGCTCTTGGGCACCTCAAGCCATCTGAAAAGGGCAGGGAGGGATGGAGAGGGCAGCTGAGGCTCCAGCAGCAGCAACATCCTCGCTTGGGTCCCACTTCCAGGTACCAAACGTCATCGCCTACGTCCATCAAAACCTGGAACGCTTCAGCTCTAGGTCAGCCCAAATAGCTGTGCAGTGGCTGCTCCACAGAATGACCACCTACTACCCCATGGAAGTTGCCTCAACGTTGTGGAGGATGTTTCCACCATCTAACAGGTACCTGCTACGACAGCCTTGAGGGCTGATGTGTATGGGGAGAGGGGCCCAGAACCTCTCTGGATGGCAGAGCCAAGAATGTCTAGAGGAGGCCACGGGGATGATCCAAAGGCTAGAGCATCTCCTGTACACAGACAGGCAGAGAGAGCTGGGGTTGTTGAGCCTGGAGAAGGGGAGGCTCTGGGGAAAACTTAAGAGTATCTTCCCCTGCTGCGCTGGGCTCCAGGCAAGCTGGAGAGGGTCTCTTAATCAGGGATTGGAGGGAGATAATGAAGGAAAAGGCTTTGAGCTGCACGATTAGATTTCAGGAATAAGTGTTTCCTGTGAGGCTGGGGAGGTAATGGCTCAGGTAGCCCAGAGAAGCCCTGCCTGCCCCATCCTTGGAGGCCACGATAGGAGAGACTTGGAGCACCTTGATCCCGTGGGAGGTGTCCCTGCCCATGGAAGAAGTTGGTACTGGAAAGGCTTAAACCCCTTAAAGCCCAAACCATTCCATGGTTCTGTGACTCTCAAACTGCCCTGGGGAGCAGGCCCCTCCTTCCCAGCACGCTATCCAGCCCCACAAAAGCCCTGCAGGAGACAAAGCTGGCATGGCCCAGAGTTCAGGGCCCCAAAGTTGAAGAAGGCTTTAGAGGGAAAGCAAAAGGAGGAGAGGCTGAAGTCCCTTCGTCTCTTCAGCCTGGAGAAGGGGAGGCCTCATTGCACACTGCATCTTCTTCACCTGGGGAACAGCAGGAACGGGCACTGAGCTCTTCTCTCTGGACATGAGGGGATGGCAGGAAGATGCCAGGAGAGGCTTAGGTTGGACATTGGGAAAAAGTTCTCCCCCAGAGATCAATGGAGCACTGGATCAGCTCCCCGGGGAAGCAGTCACAGCACCAAGTCTGATAATATTCAAGAAGGGTTTGGCCAACGCACTAAGCCTCACGGTGTGAACTCTGGGGGTGTCCTGTGCAGGGACAGGAGGTGGACTCGGTGGTCATTGTGGATCCCTTCCCATTCAGGACATTCCATAACTCAGCACGCTTCTCCCAGCCCAATAACGAATGCCTCCTTGCTCCTCTCCTGCTGCCCAGGCCAGGGCTGTGGTGGCCAAGGTTACCCTGCTGATGGACCTCTCTTCCTTGCAGCTCTGCCCAGACATTCTTGGACTACATCTTCTCCTTGCCCGAGATACTGCAGGACCTTTTGAAGGGGTTTTCCCTGTTCCTGCAGGAGAAACAGGAGGAGGGCTGTGATGTTCCCCCGGAGGACTCCTGCATCCTTCTCTTGGCTGTGAGTTATCCGTAAAAGCCCAAGTGCCCTTGTCCTCAGCTTGTGGCGGAAGCAGGAGCTTCACAGAGCCAGGGCACTCACTGCTGCCTTTCTTCCAGGTGCTGGCCTTCAAGGACTGGCAAAATGAGCAAACCGCTGCGACGTACAGCATCTGGAGTACTCTGAGGCAGTCACATCCAAGGATACTTTTCCAGGTGCTCGGGGCCCTTCTGAAGCTGTCGGAGAGAGCCCAGATGGTGAGCAGGGCATCAGCCAGGGGAGCCATCTTAACAAGCAGGGGCTGGTACAGTGTGGGCAGTGGGATTCGAGTGGTGGAGTGACAGCTCCAGATGCCCTCCTTGCCCAGGCTGGGATCTGCCTGGGATCTGCCTGGGGACTTCCCAGGCATGGACCTGTCGGCCTGACCGCTGTGCCTGGGCAGGTTCTGGAACTCATCTCTTTCATCAGGACTGCTTGTGCTGCCCAACCACGCAACATGACCAAGAGTCCATCTGGGACATCTCTACTCTCCCTTCCTTTTTCCACAGGTACTTGGACAGTATCTAAGACGAGCACAGGACACACAAGTCTTCATCTGTGCCATTGAGTCAATGAGGAACTCCAGCGTCTTTCAAGAGCTGTTGATTAGACTCGTGTGGTCTCTGTTTCTGCCAAATCATGCCTTCTGGCAGGCGCAGGTAGGTGACCCGTGACAAGGATGCCCTGCCCGTGAGCCCAGCCAGACCCTGTTTCTCCCTCTGTCCCTCACAAATCCAGGGCTCTTGGGCACCTCAAGCCATCTGAAAAGGGCAGGGAGGGATGGAGAGGGCAGCTGAGGCTCCAGCAGCAGCAACATCCTCACTTGGGTCCCTCTTCCAGGTACCAAACGTCATCACCTACGTCCATCAAAACCTGGAATGCTTCAGCTCTAGGTCAGCCCAACAAGCTGTGCAGTGGCTGCTCCACAGAATGGCCAATTACTACCCCATGGAAGCTGCCTCAACGTTGTGGAGGATGTTTCCGCCGTCTAACAGGTACCTGCTCCGACAGCCTTGAGGGCTGATGTGTATGGGGAGAGGGGCCCAGAACCTCTCTGGATGGCAGAGCCAAGAATGTCTAGAGGAGGCCATGGGGATGATCCAAAGGCTAGAGCATCTCCTGTACACATACAGCTGATGAAGGGATTAGAGGGGAAGCAAAAGGAGGAGAGGCTGAAGTCCCTTGGTCTGTTCAAGTTCCCCTTGGAGAAGGGAAGACTAAGAGGAGACCTCATCACACTCTGCACTGAACTCTTCACTCTGGACATGAGGGGATGGCAGGAAGATGCCAGGAGAGGCTTAGGTTGGACAATGGGAAAAATGTTCTCCCCCAGAGATCAAAGGAGCACTGGATCAGCTCCCCGGGGAAGCAGTCGCGGCACCAAGCCTGATAATATTCAAGAAGGGTTTGGCCAACACACTCAGCCTCACGGTGTGAACTTTGGGGATGTCCTGTGCAGGGACAGGAGGTGGTCTCGGTGGTCCTTGTGGGTCCCTTCCCACTCAGGACATTCCATAACTCAGCACGCTTCTCCCAGCCCAACAACGAATGCCTCCTTGCTCCTCTCCTGCTGCCCAGGCCAGGGCTGTGGTGGCCAAGGTTACCCTGCTGATGGACCTCTCTCCCTTGCAGCTCTGCCCAGCTACTCTGGCACCACATCTTCTCTATGCCCCAGACAATGAAGAACATTTTGAAGAGGTTCCCGCTCTTGCACGACAGACAGCAAAGGGACTCTGATGTTCCCCCGGAGGACTCCTGCATCCTTCTCTTGGCTGTGAGTTATCCGGAAAAACCCAAGTGCCCTTGTCCACAGCTTGCGGTGGAAGCAGGAGCTTCACAGAGCCAGGTCACTCACCGCTGCCTTTCTTCCAGGAGCTGGCCTGCACGGACTCAGAAGATGAGGATATCGTGGCAAAATACAATATCTCAAGCATTCTGAGGCACTTGAGTCCAGTGATGCTCTCACCGGTGCTCACGGCCCTTCTGACGCTGTCGGAGAGACGCCCGACGGTGAGCACGGCATCTGCAAGCGGTGCCCATTGGCAGCCAGGGGCTGGGGCAGTGCGGGCAGTGGGATTCAAGTGATGGAGTCAACTTCCAAAGACTCCCTTTTCCCTGGTGGGGCGGGTGAGATGCCCAGGGAACGTCTGGGCATGGACCTGTCATGGTGACCACCGTGCCTGGGAAGGTCACGGAAATGGTCCACCTAAAGCTTTGCTAAAGCAGGTGGAGATGATTAGAGGCTGTGTGCTCACAGCCCGGAAAGCCAAACTGTGTCAGTCACTGCATCCAAAGCAGTGGGAGCACCAGGGGGAGGGAGGGGCCATGCTCTGGTGACAGCCCAGCTGGCGTCCTGGGGCTGGATCTGGAGTCCTCAGCACACGAAGGCCATGGAGGTTTGGAACAAGGCCAGAAGACGACATGGAGATGGTCTGAGGTCTGGAGCACTTCCCACGTGAGGACCGGCTGAGAGAGCTGGGCTTGTTTGGCCTGGAGAAGAGAAAGCTCCAGGGAGAATTCAGAACAGCTTCCAGTCCTGAAATAGGCTCCAGGAAAGCTGGGGAGGGGCTCCTGATGAAGGAGTGCAGGGAGATGATGAGGGGGAACGGGTTTTCAAGCTGAAAGAGGGAAGATGGGGATAAGATTTAAGGCCAAAATGTTTTGCTGTGAGGGTGGGGAGGCCCTGGCCCAGGCTTGCCAGAGCAGTCGTGTCTGCCCCATCCTGGAGGTGTTGAAGGCCAGGTTGGAAGTGTCTTGGAGCAACCGGATCTGGTTGAAAGACACGCTTGCTCCTGCAGGGGCTTGGACTGGATGACCTTTCCAACTCCAGTGTTCCATGATTCTGTGACCTTTTCACTACAAGGAAATCCGATTTTACATACAGGCACGAAAGATGCAGGACCTTCTCCCACACCTGATGGAAGTCCTGAATGACGGCAACAGCGACATCGTGTTGAAGAGCCTGCAGGTCATTTCAAGCGTGATGCGTCACCTGGAGAAGAAGGAGGCCAGCCCTTTGGCCGTGCAGCTGACAGAGAAGCTCCTGCCTCTCTTTAATCATGTAAGGATGAGGATAGAGCCGGGTCCTGCAGCTCAAACCTGCCAGACACACCTCTGAGGCAGAAGCTTCTCCTGTGGGAGACTGAGATGAGATCTTAGGAAGAAAGATACTCCTGTGAGTGGGGGGTGGCCCCTGCCCAGGTTGCCCAGAGCAGTCGTGGCTGCCCCAGCCCTGAAGGGCTTCAAGGTCACGTTGCCTTTGAGCAACCTGATGGCCTTTGAGTTCTCCAGCAGCCCAAATAACTCTATGATTTGATGATTTTGGGCTTGTCCTGTGCAGGGACAGGAGTTGGGCTCCATGAGCCCTGTGGGTCCCTTCCAATTGAGGACATGCGATCATTCCGTGCTTCACTGTGGGCAGAGATACTGGTGCTGAAGTCCCGCTGTCCTTCTCCCTACCAGGAGTCCAGCGAGCTGAGAGAGACTTCTATCATCATCTTCAGGGACCAGATGAAGAATGTGGTGCCCAGGAACAAGAGGCAGATGAAGAAAAATGTGCGAATGGCCCTGCTCCCGCTCTTCTTTCATTTGAACGACCAAACGGAGAGGGTGGCCAAGGTATGGAGGGAAGAGGCTCCAAGACATTTGGGCCAGGGCACGTCTCTGCTTCCTAAGGCCACCAAAACAAAGGCAAGAGGAAGGCGACACAGGGTTGTGGTGCCATCTCTATTTCTACTGCTCCACAGGCATCCGAGGAAGCGCTCCTTGCTGCAGCAGAGTTCCTCCAGCGGACACAGCTCCAACATCTCGTCCAGATGCAGCAGACGTGGAGTATTGCGGAATGCTTGGTGAGGACATCCTAGGGGTTAGACGAGAGCTTCCCCACGTATCTGGGGTGTGGGTCTCACCTGCCCTGCTCCAGCCTGGAGCCCACAGCCCCCGATCCAGAGGGAGGTGTCTGTGCCCGTGGCAGGGAGGTGGAACTGCATGGGACTCGAGGCCGCTTCCAGCCCAAGCCACTCCAGGATTCCATTCCCATACCCTTCTTCTCTTTCCAGCTGGCGCAGCGCAGGAGCAAGGCCGAGGAGTACATCAATGGCAGCGTGCCCTACCTGAGGGACGCTCAGAAAGACTTGCGCTTGGCAGCCGTCAGGTTCATCGGTGAGCCACCATCCCCGAGTCCTTCCGTTGGGACCCCCTGGCCCCAGTTCTCACCACAGCACTGGGGATCAAGGGGATCTGACGGAGCTCTCTCTCCCTAGGGCTTGCTGCGAGACACCTGAGGGACCAAAGCCCTGAGAAGATGTCACAGATCTGCTGCGGTGAGGAGGGACAGGGTTGGGTTTGGCAGGGCTGGTGGTTCAGGAGACAGTGACTGAGCAGGGTGCTGCCTTGCCTGGGCCTGCTCCAGGACACCTGTCTGGGGCAGTTGGGACATTCCCGCACAGCAGCTCTCCCCTGGCCGGGGCTTGGGAGGGCTTGGGAGGGGATGCTCGGGGCTCTCTGTAGACACAGGGTTTCAGCTCAGCTCTGTTTGTTTCCGCCACAGTCCTTGAGCCCTTGAAGGAAGACAGCGACATCGAAGTCTGTTCCCTGGCTACACAGACCATCTTCATCGTGAGCTGTCCGAGGCAGCAGCCAAGAGCGAGGCGCATTCTGCAAGCGCTGCGCTTCTGGGGCCCCTGAGCCAGGCTGAGGCGCTGGAGGTGCCTGCAGGCAAAGAGGTCGTGGAAGCAAAGAATCCCGGGATGACTGAAGACCTCTCAGCTCATCTTGGACGACCTCCAGTCCTATCCATCGCGACAAATAAACCACATCCTGAAGCACCACCTCTAGGTGGCAAGGTGGTGTGTCAAGGCTTGGACAGGATGGTCTTAGAGGTCTTTTCCAACCTTACCATTTCTTCCGTATGTTGAGCCTGACCCTCCCCTGGCAGAGCTTGAGCCCATTCCCTCTCGTCCCGTCCCCTGTCCCTTGGCAGAAGAGCCCAGCTCCCTCCTCTCCACAACCTCCTTTCAGGGAGTTGGAGAGAGCAATGAGGTCTCCTCTCAGCCTCCTCTTCTCCAGGCTAAACGCCTCCGGCTCTCTCAGTCATTCCTCTTCTTTTCCAGCCCCTTCCCCAGCTCCGTTGCTCTTCTCTGGACTCGCTCCAGAGCCTCAACATCCTTCTTGTGGTGAGAGCAGGATTCGAGGAGCAATCTCACCGGTGCCGAGTCCAGAGGGAGGAGAACCTCCCTGGCCCTGCTGGCCGTGTCCTTTCTGATCCAAGCCAAGACGCCATTGGCCTTCTTGACCACCTGGGCCACTGTTGGCTCATGGTCAGTTACTGTCAACCAACAGCCCCAGGCCCCTCTCCTCCTGGCAGCTTTCCAGCCAGACTTCTCCTAGTCTCCAGCTGCTGAAGGTTGTTGTGCCCCAAGTGCAGGACCCGACTCTTGGCCTTGTTAACGTTTTGAAGAGCTCCCTCCCCTCATGGGCTCCCTTGCCCTCAAGTACTGTCTCCAATGAGACTTTGCCAACAGCCTTCTGAAGAGTTCGGAGTCTGCCCTCTGGAAGTTGAATGCTACTGTCCTGCTAAGCACCTTCTTCACTTCACCTAGAAGAGAAAATCCTATCGTCTCCTGATCGCTTTGTCCCAGGTGTTCCCCTACTGCCACATCCCCCCAAGGCCTTCTCTGTTGACAGACAATAAGTCCAGGAGGGCACCTTCCCTCGTTGGTTCATTCACCAGCTGTGCAAGGAAGTTGTCTTCCACGCACTCCAGGAACCTCCTAGACTGCTTCCTTTCTGCTCTATTGTACTCCCAGCAGGTATCAGGGAGATTGAAGTCTCCCACAAGGACCAGAGGCATTGCCTTGGAGATTGACCCCAGCTGTTTAAAGAAGAGCTCCTCAGCTGCTTCTCCTTGGCTGGGTGGCCTGTAACAGACTCCCAGCACAAAATCTAGCTTCTTATGGGCTCCTCTGATTTTAACCCACAGGCACTCGTCTCCTCATCGCCACAATCCATCTCAGTGGTGTCCAATTCCTCCTTTACAAAGAGGGCTACTCCTCCTCCTCTCCTACCCTTCCTATCCCACCTGAAGAGTTTGTACCCACCATGGCTTCACCCCAGTTATAGGAGTCATCCCACCACCTTTCCTTGATGGCAACGACATCATGGCCTCCTTGCCCTAAGACAGCTTCCAGCTCCTCCTCCTCATTCCCCTGCTGCCTGCATTGCTGTAAATACACTTCAGCTGAGCTGCTGAGCCTTCAGCCCTCTTCGAGGGAACAGAGTTCTTTCCCAATTGCCTGGTAACTGGCGCAGCTTGGACCACAGTGCCCGTATCTCCCTTACCACCCCCAGGTGTGTTCACCCCCACTTCCTGTGCGGTGATGTCCTGGTGATCCTCCCCAGCACAGCCTGTCCGAGTCACCACTGCCCCACGTCCAGGCTCGCTCTTGCCTAGCCTGGTCTCATCCCCCTCCACCTTCATATCTACTTTAAAGCTCGATTTATGAGCTTACCTAGGTTCTTAGCAAGGGCTTTAGCCCCTCTAGGAGACACACGTGTCCCATCCTTAGCAGCAAAGCCTGGGGGTGCGTGAGCCACCTCATGACCAAAGAAGCCGGAGCCCCTCTCCTCACAGCAGACTTGGAGCCAGGCATTCATGGAAGTCTTCTTCCTGACTTCCAGCTCCTCTCTATTCAGCCTTGGGATGCAGCAGAATACTATCTGAGCCCCAGAGCCCTCCAGCCATCCTTCTCCCAGTGGCCCTGAAGTCTTTCTGGATGGCTTTGGGCTTTCTCTTTACTGAGTCATCGTTACCAGTTTGGACTATCAGAGGATAGTAGTGTGTCTTGTGGGCCAGGGGAGGAAGCTTTCTAGCTCTGTCCTTCCCTGATGCCCCCGGGAAGCAGCAGACGTCTCTGTGGAGCAGGTCCGGTCTGCACATGGGTCCCTCCGTTCCTTTTAGGAGGGAGTCCCCTACAACAATCACCCTCCTCTTCTTCTTAGTGGAGGATGTTTTTCTCTTTCTGTGAGGATAGTGCGGCCTAGGGAAAGACTCTAGGCTGTGGGAACCATCCTCGTCCTCAGCATCGGATTCCACCTGCAGCACGTGGTACTTGTTCACCAGGAGGATCTGCTCTATCTCGCTCTCGCACTCCCTGATGGACCTCAGCCCCTTTCCCTCCTCAGGTAGGTGATTTGGTGATTTGGTGTGATATTGGGTGGATTTGGGGTAATTGAGGGTGGGTCTGGGGTGATTTGGGGTGTCTTTTGATTGATTTGGGTGAGTTTGGGGTATGTTGCAGTGAGTTGGAGAGATTTGGGGTGGGTTTGGACTGATTTGGGGTGAATTTCTGGTGGTTTGGGGTGGTTTTCAGTGGGTTGGGGTCTCTATGGGGTCTCTGTGCAGCACTATAGGGTCTCTATGGGGCACTATGGGGTCAATAGAGATCATCCAGTTCCAACCCCAATCATGGAGAAGTTTGGGTTGGAAGAAACTTCAAAGCCCATGTAGGTCCCTCTTGGCCAGGCTGAACCTCAGGAGGTTTTTCCCCTCAAACCCCACATTCTCCTCCCCAAACTCCACATTCTCCCCCTTAAACCCCACACTCTCCCCACCAGACCCTACATTCTCTCCTCAAACCTCACGTTCCCCCCCAAACCCCGCGTTGTCCCCCCCCTAAGCCCCATGTTGTCCCCTCAAGCCCTGACTGAGCTGCCCAGGGAGGCGACAGAGCCACCATCTCAGGAGGGCTTTAAGAGACACCTTGATGAAGTTCTCGGGGATACAATTCAGCAGCTGACGCCTTGGGCTTGATGATCTAGCAGGACTTTTCCAACCTAGTGATTTTATGATCCCCTTTTGCAGCGCCAGCGATGGGAAACCTCTCCTCCTCCTCAGCTCACCTTGGGGAACACACGACCCCGTTGGTCAACAGCCTCATCGACACCATCGTGGAGTCGTGTGGCGAGGAGGCACAGAGGCTGTTGCGCTTCTACACCGCCGGTGAGGAGGACAACAGCCCCGCAGATGACCCCAGCACCTCCCGGGGGACAATCCCACCTACTCCCTAATCTCCTCCAGCAGCTCCACCAGCTCCGACATGGAAAGAAGACGAAGACGCCAAGCCCGCAGCCAGCCTCGGCCCCACCGCCTCCCAGGGCAACTTTCCACTCAGAACTGGACACTGGTTGGTCATTAAATTTATGATTTCAGAGCACAAATCATTCAACGATTCCAGGGAGCCAAAATTCAGTCTAAACTGGTCTTTTAGTAGTTGTGCAACAACATTAAAAAAACCCTCAAATTCATCTCAGAAAGCCAATCAGGGTGCGTCTCTTAATCTTCCTCAAGCATTACAAAAATTAAAATTTCACTCCCATTTTCAACTGTAAATTCCTGTCCATGTTTTTCTCTTTTTGTGAGAATGGTGCGGCCTAGGGAAAGACTCTAGGATGTGGGAAGTTCATGTCACAGTCCACTCCTAAGCAGATACACGATGCTTCATTTCATTTATGATCTCAGACTCAGAATCACAGAATCACGGAACAACCAGGTTGGAAGGGACCCATCGGATCTTCTAGTCCAACCATTACTATCTAACACTAAACCAAGTCCCTCAAGACCTCATCCACCCGTGTCCCAAACACCTCCAGGGAAGGTGACTCAACCACCTCCCTGGGCAGCCTGTTCCAATGCCCAATCACCCTCTGCGTGAAAAACCTCCTCCTACTCTCCAGCCTAAATCTACCCTGGCGGAGCTTGAGGCCATTCCCTCTTGTCCTGTCCCCTGTCACTTGGGAGAAGAGCCAAGCTCCCTCCTCTCCACAACCACCTTTCAGGTACTTGTAGAGAGTAATGAGGTCTCCTCTCAGCCTCCTCTTCTCCAGGCTAAACAACCCCAGCTCTCTCAGCCGCTCCTCATAGGGTCTGTTCTCCAGCCCCTACACCAGCCTCGTTGCTCTTCTCTGGACTCGTTCCAGAGCCTCAACATTCTTCTTGTGCTGAGGGGCCCACAACTGGACACAATATTCAAGGAGCGGCCTCACCAGTGCTGAGTACAGAGGGAGAATCACCTCCCTGGACCTGCCGGTCACACCGTTTCTGATCCAAGCCAGGATACCATTGGCCTTCTTGGCCACCTGGCCACACTGCTGGCTCATGTTCAGTCGGCTGTCGACCAACACCCCCAGGTCCCTCTCCTCCTGGCAGTTTTCCAGCCAGGCTTCTCCCAGTCTGTAGCTCTGCTTAGGGTTGTTGTGCCCCAAGTGCAGGACCCGGCATTTGGCCGTGTTAAACCTCATCCCGTTGGACACTGCCCAGCGGTCCAGCTTGTCCAGGTCCCTTTGCAAAGCCTCTCTACCCTCCAGCAGATCGACACTTGCACACAGCTTTGTGTCATCTGCAAACTTGCTAAGGGTACCCTCAATGCCCTCATCCAGGTCATTGATGAAGACATTGAACAGGACTGGACCCAGTACTGAGCCCTGGGGGACACCACTTGTCACTGGCCTCCAGCTGGACTTAACACCATTTACCACCACTCTCTGGGCCCGGCCATCCAGCCAGTTTTCTACCCAGGAGAGTGTGCGTCTGTCCAGGCCAGAGGCTGACAGTTTCCTCAGCAGGATGCTGGGAGAAACTGTGTCAAAGGCTTTACTGAAGTCCAGAAAGACCACATCCACAACCTTTCCTTCATCCAGCAGCCGAGTCACTTTGTCATAGAAGGCGATCAGGTTGGTTTGGCAGGACCTGCCTCTGGTAAACCCATGTTGACTGGGCCTGATCACCCGGTTCTCTTGTAAGCGCTTCATGATAGCACTCAAGATCACCTGTTCCATGACTTTCCCTGGCACTGAGGTCAGACTGACTGGCCTGTAGTTCCCCGGATCCTCCCTGCTACCCTTCTTGTAAATGGGAACTACATCAGCCAGTCTCCAGTCCAGAGGTACCTCCCCAGTCTTCCAGGACTGCTGGAAGATGATGGAAAGGGGTTTAGCCAATACATCCGCCAGCTCCCTCAAAACCCTAGGACGTATCCCATCTGGCCCCATGGACTTGTGGGTGTCCAGTTGGCCAAGCAGGGCTCTGACCACCTCCTCTTGGACTATGGGAGCCTCGTATTGCTCCTCTGTTTCCCGGGTGTCTACACAGAGGGAACAGCTTTCTTTACAATTAAAGACTGAGGCAAAGAAGGCATTAAGTACCTCAGCCTTCTCCTCGTCCCCTGTCACTGCTGTTCTCTCTGACTCCAAAAGGGACTGTATGGTCTCCCTTGTCCTCCTTTTACTGTTAATATACTTATAAAAAGATTTTTTATTGTCTTTTGCTGACTTAGCTAATCTGACCTCTAGCTCGGCCTTAGCCCCTCTGATTTTTTCCCTACATAGCCTCGCTTCCCTCCTGAAGTCCCCCCAAGAGGCCTGTCCCCCCTTCCAGAGCCTATAAATCTTCCTTTTTTTCCTAATTTGACTCAAGATTTCCCTACTTAACCAAGCTGGTTTTTTCCCCTGCCGGCCTTTTTTCCAGAACACGGGGATGGCTTTCTCCTGAGCTGCCAGGATCTCCTTTTTGAGGAACTCCCAGCCCTCTTGGGCTCCCTTGCCCTCAAGTGCTGTCTCCCAGGAGACTTTGCCAACCAGCCTTCTAAACAGTTCAAAGTCTGCCCTCTGAAAATTTAGTGCTACCGTCCTGCTTAGTATCCTCTTCGCTTCACCTAGGACAGAAAACCCTATCATCTCAACCCTCAAATGCCTCAAAACCAACCCTAACCACCCCCAAGTGCCCTCCCACATCCCCTTAAGTTCCCAAAAGCACCCAAACAACACAAAATCCCCCCAATGAGTCCCAAGCACCCCCAAACCACCCCAAAATAGCACCAAACATCCCCAAATGCCCCAAAGCACCCCCAAAACACCACCCAGACACCTCAAAATCTCCCTAAACCAAACCAAAATAGCACCAAAGCTTTCAAAATGCACTAAAAGGCCCCCAAATGCCCCCCAGGCAGCTCTTCTCCCATTTATTGGGGTCCCCTAGCGGGGGATATGATGTCATTGGGTGACTGGAGGCGGGGGGTGCAATCCCGAGGGGCCATTTTATTAGTTGTGCAACAACTGTGAAAAAACCCCTCAAATTCACTTTGGAGTCGGATGCTTGCCGAGAAAACCTGTGATCCCAAAAAGGTCCTGGTAATGCAGGATGCCCCCTCTAGTGTGAGCACCTTTCAAAAAGGCACTGAATCCCCATGGGCGACAGCAACATCAACTTCTTCCCAAGGCCCCTTTGAAGATCATATTAATTTGACAATTTACATTAAGCTTTTATTGAAAAGGGGGAAAAACCCCAACTGGGAGTAATTTGTATAGCATCTTAAAGGCATCTGAATGCCATCTTCAAGTATGTTATGCACTATGTAGGATGAAAACGTCTCACAAGTAGCACATCTTCCAGCAGTCCTGGAAGACTGGGGAGGTACCACTGGACTGGAGGCGGGTGAAGGGGCTGGAGAACAGACCCTATGAGGAGCGGCTGAGAGAGCTGGGGTTGTTTAGCCTGGAGAAGAGGAGGCTGAGAGGAGAAGGGTTGCAAGGAGGATCCAGGGGACCCCAGGCCTATCAGTGTGACCTCAGTGCCAGGGAAAGTCATGGAACAGGTGATCTTGAGAGCGATCATGAAGCACATGCAAGAGAACCAGGTGATCAGGCCCAGTCAATAGGGGTTCACAAAAGGCAGGTCTTGCCAAACCAACCTGATCGCCTTCTATGACAAAGTGACTTGGCTGTTGGATGAGGGAGAGGCTGTGGATGGATCTTCCTGGATTTCAGTAAAGCCTTTGACACAGTTTCTCCTAGCATTCTGCTTCAGGAACTGTCACCTCTGACCTGGACAGATGCACACTCTCCTGGGTAGAAAACTGGCTGGAGGGCCAAGCCCAGAGAGTGCTTGGGAAATGGTATTAACTCCAGCTGGAGGCCAGTGACAAGTGGGGTTCCCCAGGGCTCAGTACTGGGTCCAGTCCTGTTCAATGTTGGCAGTGTCCAACGGCATGAGGTTTAACACGGCCAAATGCCGGGTCCTGCACTTGGGGCACAACCACCCTATGCAGAGCTACAGACTGGGAGAAGTCTGTCTAGAAAGCTGCCAGGAGGAGAGGGACCTGGGGGTGTTGGTCGACAGCGACCGACCATCAGCCAGCAGTGTGCCCAGGTGGCTAAGAAGGCCAATGGCATCCTGGCTTGGATCAGAAACGGTGTGACCGGCAGGTCCAGGGAGGTGATTCTCCCTCTGTATTCAGCACTGGTGAGGCCGCTCCTTGAATCCTGTGTGCAGTTGTGGGCCCCTCAGCACAAGAAGGATGTTGAGGCTCTGGAGTGAGTCCAGAGAAGAGCAATGAAGCTGGTGAAGGGGCTGGAGAAAAGGCCTTATGAGGAATGTCTGAGAGAGCTGGGGTTGTTTAGCCTGGAGAAGAGGAGGCTGAGAGGAGACCTCATTACTCTCTACAACTCCCTGAAAAGAGGTTGTAGAGAGGAGGGAGCTGGGCTCTTCTCCCAAGTGACAGGGGACAGGATGAGAGGGAATGGCCTCAAGCTCCGCCAGGGGAGATTTAGGTTGGACATTAGGAAGAGGTTTTTCACGCAGAGGGTCATTGGGCATTGGAATAGGCTGCCCAGGGAGGTGGTTGATTCCCCTTCCCTGGAGGTGTTTAAGGCACGAGTGGACGAGGTCTTGAGGGACTTGGTTTAGTGTTAGATAGGAATGGTTGGACTAGAAGATCCTATGGGTCCCTTCCAACCTGGTTGTTCTGTGATTCTGTGATTCTGAGAATGCACCCTGGAGAAGCAACGGATATATAGGTATTCTGGTACCAGCTACTCCAGTTACCAGGCAATTGGGAAAGAACTCTGTTCCCTCTAAGAGGGCTGAAGGCTCAGCAGCTCAGCTGAAGTGCATTTACACCAATGCAGGCAGCAGGGGAATGAGGAGGAGGAGCTGGAAGCTGTCTTAGGGCAAGGAGGCCATGATGTCTTCTTTGGCGGCACTCAGCTACAGGACGGTGAGTACTGTGGCAGGGGGGACTGGCTTCTGAAGCTCCGCGGCTTTTTTTCCTGAGCCGAGATTCTAGAAAATCCCAGGCGGGGGTTGGGCTCCCGGCAGCCGGCTCGGACACCCGATCCCGCGCGGTGACTGACGGGAAGGGGGCGGTCCCGGAGGCTCCGCGGGAGATTTAAACGGCTCCCTGGGAGCTTGGCGAAGACTGCAGTGGCGAAGACCGGCGTGCAAAAGAGCGGCGTGGCAGTTTGAGCAGCAGTTCGAGAAGGCAGGGCGCAGGAAGGACTCTAAGGGCACAGAGGGGGCAGCAACGACCATGGTGGCTACACAGCAGAGGGTTAAAGCTGCTCCATGCGCTGCAGCCAGCAGGAGGGATGCTGCTACCCACACGCAGCCACAGTGGGTAGATGCAGCTGCCCGGACCCTGAGCTGTAGGCAGTGCCCCCCTCTCAACCAGCTCGTGCCTCTGCTCCTCTTATGGGCTCCACTTGCGAAAGCTGCCTCCGAGTGGAGGAACTCCTTCGCATGGTGGAGGGGTTAAGGGAGGAGGTTAGGAGGCTCAGGACTATCAGGGAATGTGAGAGGAAGATAGACATGTGCAGCAGGGCCCTCTCACTCCCTCAGCAACCTGTTGCACCTGGTGTAACTGATAAGCACCCACCTGCACGCTGCAGGCCTGGGACTAACAGGGATGGGGAATGGAAGCAGGTTCCTTCCAGGGGAAGGAAGCCTGCTCCCCATAAGCAGTCAGCAACACCTGAGATCCCCCTGGCGAACAAGTACCGGGTGCTCCAGGAGGAAACTAGTACTGAGGATGGTGGTCATCATAGCCTAGTATCTTTTCCTAGGCCACACAGTCCTCAGAAGAAAATCACAACAATCTCCACTAAGAAGAAAATCACAACCTCCTCCACAAAGAAGAAGAGGAGGGTGATTGTTGTAGGGGACTCCCTCCTCAAAGGAGCGGAGGGACCCATTTGCAGACCTGACCCGCTCCACAGGGAGGTCTGCTGCCTGCCAGGGGCATCAGGGCGGGAAGTAGCTGGGAAACTCCCCTCCCTGATCCATGAGACGGACTACTACCCTCTGGTAGTAGTCCAGACTGGTAATGATGGCCTAGCCAAGGACATCAAAAAAGATTTCAGGGCCCTTGGGAAGATGATGGAGGGCTCAGGGGCACAGGTGGTGTTCTGCTCCATCCCCAGGATACATGGAGCAGACCCGCTGAATACTAAGAAGGACTCCATTAATGCCTGGCTCCGAACCTGGAGCGAGGAAAAGGGCTTTGGGTTCTTTGACCACGGAGTGGTTCGTGCACCCCCTGACATGGGTGCAAAGGTTGGGGCACTTGGGTCTCCTAGCGGGGTTAAGGTCCTTGCTAAAAACCTAGCTAAGCTCATAAATGGAGCTTTAAACTAGGTGTGAAGGGGGAGGGGATCCAGTCCAGGCTAGACAACCGCGTGCCTGGACGTGGGTCACTGGAGTTTAGGAGGGGGCGTGCTGGCGAGGACCACCAGCGCGTCACAGTACAGGTAGTGGGGGAGAATGCAGCCTCGCTCAACAAGGGAGATATAGATATTCTGGCATCAACAACTACAGGAGGAGTAGTCCCCTCTAGGAGGGCTGAAGGCTCAGCTACTCAGCTGAAGTGCATTTACACCAATGCACGCAGCATGGGGAACAAGATGGAAGCGCTGGAAGCCGTTGTAGGGCAAGGTGCCTATGATGTCATTGCCATCACGGAAACGTGGTGGGATGACTCTTATAACTGGAGTTCGGGTATGGTGGGGTATAAACCCTTCAGGAGGGATAGAAAGGGTAGGAGAGGGGGTGGAGTAGCCCTCTTTGTAAGGGAGGACTTGGACACCTCCGAGATGGACTGTGGCGATGAGGAGATTGAGTGCCTGTGGGTTAAGATCAAGGGAGCCCATAAGAAGGGAGACTTTGTGATGGGAGTCTGTTACAGGCCACCCAGCCAAGGAGAAGCAGCTGAGGAGCTCTTCTTTAAACAGCTGGGGTCAATCTCCAAGTCAGTGCCTCTGGTCCTTGTGGGAGACTTCAATCTCCCTGATATCTGCTGGAAGTACAATACAGCAGAAAGGAAGCAGTCTAGGAGGTTCCTGGAGTGCATGGAAGACAACTTCCTTGCACAGCTGGTCAACGAACCTACGAGGGAAGGTGCCCTCCTGGACTTATTGTTTGTCAACAGAGAGGGGCTTGTGGGGGATGTGAGAGTAGGGGGTCGCCTAGATCTTAGTGATCATGAGATGATAGGGTTTTCTGTCCTAGGTGAAGCGAAGAGGATACTAAGCAGGACGGTAGCACTAAATTTTCAGAGGGCAGACTTTGAACTGTTTAGAAGGCTGGTTGGCAAAGTCTCCTGGGAGACAGCACTTGAGGGCAAGGGAGCCCATGAGGGCTGGGAGTTCCTCAAAAAGGAGATCCTGGCAGCTCAGGAGAAAGCCATCCCCGTGTTCTGGAAAAAAGGCCGGCAGGGGAAAAAACCAGCTTGGTTAAGTAGGGAAATCTTGAGTCAAATTAGGAAAAAAAGGAAGATTTATAGGCTCTGGAAGGGGGGACAGGCCTCTTGGAGGGACTTCAGGAGGGAAGCGAGGCAATGTAGGGAAAAAATCAGAGGGGCTAAGGCCGAGCTAGAGGTCAGATTAGCTAAGTCAGCAAAAGACAATAAAAAATCTTTTTATAAGTATATTAACAGTAAAAGGAGGACAAGGGAGACCATACAGTCCCTTTTGGAGTCAGAGAGAACAGCAGTGACAGGGGACGAGGAGAAGGCTGAGGTACTTAATGCCTTCTTTGCCTCAGTCTTTAATTGTAAAGAAAGCTGTTCCCTCTGTGTAGACACCCGGGAAACAGAGGAGCAATACGAGGCTCCCATAGTCCAAGAGGAGGTGGTCAGAGCCCTGCTTGGCCAACTGGACACCCACAAGTCCATGGGGCCAGATGGGATACGTCCTAGGGTTTTGAGGGAGCTGGCGGATGTATTGGCTAAACCCCTTTCCATCATCTTCCAGCAGTCCTGGAAGACTGGGGAGGTACCTCTGGACTGGAGACTGGCTGATGTAGTTCCCATTTACAAGAAGGGTAGCAGGGAGGATCCGGGGAACTACAGGCCAGTCAGTCTGACCTCAGTGCCAGGGAAAGTCATGGAACAGGTGATCTTGAGTGCTATCATGAAGCGCTTACAAGAGAACCGGGTGATCAGGCCCAGTCAACATGGGTTTACCAGAGGCAGGTCCTGCCAAACCAACCTGATCGCCTTCTATGACAAAGTCACTCGGCTGCTGGATGAAGGAAAGGCTGTGGATGTAGTCTTTCTGGACTTCAGTAAAGCCTTTGACACAGTTTCTCCCAGCATCCTGCTGCGGAAACTGTCAGCCTCTGGCCTGGACAGGCGCACACTCTCCTGGGTAGAAAACTGGCTGGATGGCCGGGCCCAGAGAGTGGTGGTAAATGGTGTTAAGTCCAGCTGGAGGCCAGTGACAAGTGGTGTCCCCCAGGGCTCAGTACTGGGTCCAGTCCTGTTCAATGTCTTCATCAATGACCTGGATGAGGGCATTGAGGGTACCCTTAGCAAGTTTGCAGATGACACAAAGCTGTGTGCAAGTGTCGATCTGCTGGAGGGTAGGGAGGCTTTGCAAAGGGACCTGGACAGGCTGGACCGCTGGGCAGTGTCCAACGGCATGAGGTTTAACACGGCCAAATGCCGGGTCCTGCACTTGGGGCACAACCACCCTATGCAGAGCTACAGACTGGGAGAAGCCTGGCTGGAAAGCTGCCAGGAGGAGAGGGACCTGGGGGTGTTGGTCGACAGCCGACTGAACATGAGCCAGCAGTGTGGCCAGGTGGCCAAGAAGGCCAATGGCATCCTGGCTTGGATCAGAAACGGTGTGACCGGCAGAGCCAGGGAGGTGATTCTCCCTCTGTATTCAGCACTGGTGAGGCCGCTCCTTGAATACTGCATCCAGTTGTGGGCCCCTCAGCACAAGAAGGATGTTGAGGCTCTGGAGCAAGTCCAGAGAAGAGCAACGAGGCTGGTGAAGGGGCTGGAGAACAGACCCTATGAGGAGCGGCTGAGAGAGCTGGGGTTGTTTATCCTGGAGAAGAGGAGGCTGAGGGGAGACCTCATTACTCTCTACAAGTACCTGAAAGGTGGTTGTGGAGAGGAGGGAGCTGGGCTCTTCTCCCAAGTGAAAGGGGACAGGACGAGAGGGAATGGCCTCAAGCTCCGCCAGGGTAGATTTAGGCTGGACATTAGGAAGAGGTTTTTCACAGAAAGGGTCATTGGGCATTGGAACAGGCTGCCCAGGGAGGTGGTTGATTCCCCTTCCCTGGAGGTGTTTAAGACACGGGTGGATGAGGTCTTGAGGGACTTGGTTTAGTGTTAGATAGGAATGGTTGGACTAGAAGATCCGATGGGTCCCTTCCAACCTGGTTGTTCTGTGATTCTGTGATTCTGAGTCTGAGATCATAAATGAAATGAAGCATCGTGTATCTGCTTAGGAGTGGACTGTGACATGAACTTCCCACATCCTAGAGTCTTTCCCTAGGCCGCACCATTCTCACAAAAAGAGAAAAACATGGACAGGAATTTACAGTTGAAAATGGGAGTGAAATTTTAATTTTTGTAATGCTTGAGGAAGATTAAGAGACGCACCCTGATTGGCTTTCTGAGATGAATTTGAGGGTTTTTTTAATGTTGTTGCAAAACTACTAAAAGACCAGTTTAGACTGAATTTTGGCTCCCTGGAATCGTTGAATGATTTGTGCTCTGAAATCATAAATTTAATGACCAACCAGTGTCCAGTTCTGAGTGGAAAGTTGCCCTGGGAGGCGGTGGGGCCGAGGCTGGCTGCGGGCTTGGCGTCTTCGTCTTCTTTCCATGTCGGAGCTGGTGGAGCTGCTGGAGGAGATTAGGGAGTAGGTGGGATTGTCCCCCGGGAGGTGCTGGGGTCATCTGCGGGGCTGTTGTCCTCCTCACCGGCGGTGTAGAAGCGCAACAGCCTCTGTGCCTCCTCGCCACACGACTCCACGATGGTGTCGATGAGGCTGTTGACCAACGGGGTCGTGTGTTCCCCAAGGTGAGCTGAGGAGGAGGAGAGGTTTCCCATCGCTGGCGCTGCAAAAGGGGATCATAAAATCACTAGGTTGGAAAAGTCCTGCTAGATCATCAAGCCCAAGGCGTCAGCTGCTGAATTGTATCCCCGAGAACTTCATCAAGGTGTCTCTTAAAGCCCTCCTGAGATGGTGGCTCTGTCGCCTCCCTGGGCAGCTCAGTCAGGGCTTGAGGGGACAACATGGGGCTTAGGGGGGGGACAACGCGGGGTTTGGGGGGGAACGTGAGGTTTGAGGAGAGAATGTAGGGTCTGGTGGGGAGAGTGTGGGGTTTAAGGGGGAGAATGTGGAGTTTGGGGAGGAGAATGTGGGGTTTGAGGGGAAAAACCTCCTGAGGTTCAGCCTGGCCAAGAGGGACCTACATGGGCTTTGAAGTTTCTTCCAACCCAAACTTCTCCATGATTGGGGTTAGAACTGGATGATCTCTATTGACCCCATAGTGCCCCATAGAGACCCTATAGTGCTGCACAGAGACCCCATAGAGACCCCAACCCACTGAAAACCACCCCAAACCACCAGAAATTCACCCCAAATCAGTCCAAACCCACCCCAAATCTCTCCAACTCACTGCAACATACCCCAAACTCACCCAAATCAATCAAAAGACACCCCAAATCACCCCAGACCCACCCTCAATTACCCCAAATCCACCCAATATCACACCAAATCACCAAATCACCTACCTGAGGAGGGAAAGGGGCTGAGGTCCATCAGGGAGTGCGAGAGCGAGATAGAGCAGATCCTCCTGGTGAACAAGTACCACGTGCTGCAGGTGGAATCCGATGCTGAGGACGAGGATGGTTCCCACAGCCTAGAGTCTTTCCCTAGGCCGCACTATCCTCACAGAAAGAGAAAAACATCCTCCACTAAGAAGAAGAGGAGCGTGATTGTTGTAGGGGACTCCCTCCTAAAAGGAACGGAGGGACCCATGTGCAGACCGGACCTGCACCACAGAGACGTCTGCTGCTTCCCGGGGGCATCAGGGAAGGACAGAGCTAGAAAGCTTCCTCCCCTGGCCCACAAGACACACTACTATCCTCTGATAGTCCAAACTGGTAACGATGACTCAGTAAAGAGAAAGCCCAAAGCCATCCAGAAAGACTTCAGGGCCACTGGGAGAAGGATGGCTGGAGGGCTCTGGGGCTCAGATAGTATTCTGCTGCATCCCAAGGCTGAATAGAGAGGAGCTGGAAGTCAGGAAGAAGACTTCCATGAATGCCTGGCTCCAAGTCTGCTGTGAGGAGAGGGGCTCCGGCTTCTTTGGTCATGAGGTGGCTCACGCACCCCCAGGCTTTGCTGCTAAGGATGGGACACGTGTGTCTCCTAGAGGGGCTAAAGCCCTTGCTAAGAACCTAGGTAAGCTCATAAATCGAGCTTTAAAGTAGATATGAAGGTGGAGGGGGATGAGACCAGGCTAGGCAAGAGCGAGCCTGGACGTGGGGCAGTGGTGACTCGGACAGGCTGTGCTGGGGAGGATCACCAGGACATCACCGCACAGGAAGTGGGGGTGAACACACCTGGGGGTGGTAAGGGAGATACGGGCACTGTGGTCCAAGCTGTGCCAGTTACCAGGCAATTGGGAAAGAACTCTGTTCCCTCGAAGAGGGCTGAAGGCTCAGCAGCTCAGCTGAAGTGTATTTACAGCAATGCAGGCAGCAGGGGAATGAGGAGGAGGAGCTGGAAGCTGTCTTAGGGCAAGGAGGCCATGATGTCGTTGCCATCAAGGAAAGGTGGTGGGATGACTCCTATAACTGGGGTGAAGCCATGGTGGGTACAAACTCTTCAGGCGGGATAGGAAGGGTAGGAGAGGAGGAGGAGTAGCCCTCTTTGTAAAGGAGGAATTGGACACCACTGAGATGGATTGTGGCCATGAGGAGATGAGTGCCTGTGGGTTAAAATCAGAGGAGCCCATAAGAAGCTAGATTTTGTGCTGGGAGTCTGTTACAGGCCACCCAGCCAAGGAGAAGCAGCTGAGGAGCTCTTCTTTAAACAGCTGGGGTCAATCTCCAAGGCAATGCCTCTGGTCCTTGTGGGAGACTTCAATCTCCCTGATACCTGCTGGGAGTACAATAGAGCAGAAAGGAAGCAGTCTAGGAGGTTCCTGGAGTGCGTGGAAGACAACTTCCTTGCACAGCTGGTGAATGAACCAACGAGGGAAGGTGCCCTCCTGGACTTATTGTCTGTCAACAGAGAAGGCCTTGGGGGGATGTGGCAGTAGGGGAACACCTGGGACAAAGCGATCAGGAGACGATAGGATTTTCTCTTCTAGGTGAAGTGAAGAAGGTGCTTAGCAGGACAGTAGCATTCGACTTCCAGAGGGCAGACTCCGAACTCTTCAGAAGGCTGTTGGCAAAGTCTCATTGGAGACAGTACTTGAGGGCAAGGGGGCCCATGAGGGGAGGGAGCTCTTCAAAACGTTAACAAGGCCAAGAGTCGGGTCCTGCACTTGGGGCACAACAACCTTCAGCAGCTGGAGATTAGGAGAAGTCTGGCTGGAAAGCTGCCAGGAGGAGAGGGGCCTGGGGCTGTTGGTTGACAGTAACTGACCATGAGCCAACAGTGGCCCAGGTGGTCAAGAAGGCCAATGGCGTCTTGGCTTGGATCAGAAAGGACACGGCCAGCAGGGCCAGGGAGGTTCTCCTCCCTCTGGACTCGGCACCGGTGAGATTGCTCCTCGAATCCTGCTCTCACCACAAGAAGGATGTTGAGGCTCTGGAGCGAGTCCAGAGAAGAGCAACGGAGCTGGGGAAGGGGCTGGAAAAGAAGAGGAATGACTGAGAGAGCCGGAGGCGTTTAGCCTGGAGAAGAGGAGGCTGAGAGGAGACCTCATTGCTCTCTCCAACTCCCTGAAAGGAGGTTGTGGAGAGGAGGGAGCTGGGCTCTTCTGCCAAGGGACAGGGGACGGGACGAGAGGGAATGGGCTCAAGCTCTGCCAGGGGAGGGTCAGGCTCAACATACGGAAGAAATGGTAAGGTTGGAAAAGACCTCTAAGACCATCCTGTCCAAGCCTTGACACACCACCTTGCCACCTAGAGGTGGTGCTTCAGGATGTGGTTTATTTGTCGCGATGGATAGGACTGGAGGTCGTCCAAGATGAGCTGAGAGGTCTTCAGTCATCCCGGGATTCTTTGCTTCCACGACCTCTTTGCCTGCAGGCACCTCCAGCGCCTCAGCCTGGCTCAGGGGCCCCAGAAGCGCAGCGCTTGCAGAATGCGCCTCGCTCTTGGCTGCTGCCTCGGACAGCTCACGATGAAGATGGTCTGTGTAGCCAGGGAACAGACTTCGATGTCGCTGTCTTCCTTCAAGGGCTCAAGGACTGTGGCGGAAACAAACAGAGCTGAGCTGAAACCCTGTGTCTACAGAGAGCCCCGAGCATCCCCTCCCAAGCCCTCCCAAGCCCCGGCCAGGGGAGAACTGCTGTGCGGGAATGTCCCAACTGCCCCAGACAGGTGTCCTGGAGCAGGCCCAGGCAAGGCAGCACCTTGCCCTGCCAAACCCAACCCTGTCCCTCCTCACCGCAGCAGATCTGTGACATCTTCTCAGGGCTTTGGTCCCTCAGGTGTCTCGCAGCAAGCCCTAGGGAGAGAGAGCTCCGTCAGATCCCCTTGATCCCCAGTGCTGTGGTGAGAACTGGGGCCAGGGGGTCCCAACGGAAGGACTCGGGGATGGTGGCTCACCGATGAACCTGACGGCTGCCAAGCGCAAGTCTTTCTGAGCGTCCCTCAGGTAGGGCACGCTGCCATTGATGTACTCCTCGGCCTTGCTCCTGCGCTGCGCCAGCTGGAAAGAGAAGAAGGGTATGGGAATGGAATCCTGGAGTGGCTTGGGCTGGAAGCGGCCTCGAGTCCCATGCAGTTCCACCTCCCTGCCACGGGCACAGACACCTCCCTCTGGATCGGGGGCTGTGGGCTCCAGGCTGGAGCAGGGCAGGTGAGACCCACACCCCAGATACGTGGGGAAGCTCTCGTCTAACCCCTAGGATGTCCTCACCAAGCATTCCGCAATACTCCACGTCTGCTGCATCTGGACGAGATGTTGGAGCTGTGTCCGCTGGAGGAACTCTGCTGCAGCAAGGAGCGCTTCCTCGGATGCCTGTGGAGCAGTAGAAATAGAGATGGCACCACAACCCTGTGTCGCCTTCCTCTTGCCTTTGTTTTGGTGGCCTTAGGAAGCAGAGACGTGCCCTGGCCCAAATGTCTTGGAGCCTCTTCCCTCCATACCTTGGCCACCCTCTCCGTTTGGTCGTTCAAATGAAAGAAGAGCGGGAGCAGGGCCATTCGCACATTCTTCTTCATCTGCCTCTTGTTCCTGGGCACCACATTCTTCATCTGGTCCCTGAAGATGATGATGGAAGTCTCTCTCAGCTCGCTGGACTCCTGGTAGGGAGAAGGACAGCGGGACTTCAGCACCAGTATCTCTGCCCACAGTGAAGCACGGAATGATCGCATGTCCTCAATTGGAAGGGACCCACAGGGCTCATGGAGCCCAACTCCTGTCCCTGCACAGGACAAGCCCAAAATCATCAAATCATAGAGTTATTTGGGCTGCTGGAGAACTCAAAGGCCATCAGGTTGCTCAAAGGCAACGTGACCTTGAAGCCCTTCAGGGCTGGGGCAGCCACGACTGCTCTGGGCAACCTGGGCCAGGGCCACCCCCCACTCACAGGAGTATCTTTCTTCCTAAGATCTCATCTCAGTCTCCCACAGGAGAAGCTTCTGCCTCAGAGGTGTGTCTGGCAGGTTTGAGCTGCAGGACCCGGCTCTATCCTCATCCTTACATCATTAAAGAGAGGCAGGAGCTTCTCTGTCAGCTGCACGGCCAAAGGGCTGGCCTCCTTCCTGAGGTGACGCATCACACTTGAAATGACCTGCAGGCTCTTCAACGCGATGTCGCTGTTGCCGTCATTCAGGACTTCCATCAGGTGTGGGAGAAGGTCCTGCATCTTTCGTGCCTGTATGTAAAATCGGATTTCCTTGTAGTGAAAAGGTCACAGAATCATGGAACACTGGAGTTGGAAAGGTCATCCAGTCCAAGCCCCTGCAGGAGCAAGCGTGTCTTTCAACCAGATCCGGTTGCTCCAAGACACTTCCAACCTGGCCTTCAACACCTCCAGGATGGGGCAGACACGACTGCTCTGGCAAGCCTGGGCCAGGGCCTCCCCACCCTCACAGCAAAACATTTTGGCCTTAAATCTTATCCCCATCTTCCCTCTTTCAGCTTGAAAACCCGTTCCCCCTCATCATCTCCCTGCACTCCTTCATCAGGAGCCCCTCCCCAGCTTTCCTGGAGCCTATTTCAGGACTGGAAGCTGTTCTGAATTCTCCCTGGAGCTTTCTCTTCTCCAGGCCAAACAAGCCCAGCTCTCTCAGCCGGTCCTCACGTGGGAAGTGCTCCAGACCTCAGACCATCTCCATGTCGTCTTCTGGCCTTGTTCCAAACCTCCATGGCCTTCGTGTGCTGAGGACTCCAGATCCAGCCCCAGGACGCCAGCTGGGCTGTCACCAGAGCATGGCCCCTCCCTCCCCCTGGTGCTCCCACTGCTTTGGATGCAGTGACTGACACAGTTTGGCTTTCCGGGCTGTGAGCACACAGCCTCTAATCATCTCCACCTGCTTTAGCAAAGCTTTAGGTGGACCATTTCCGTGACCTTCCCAGGCACGGTGGTCACCATGACAGGTCCATGCCCAGACGTTCCCTGGGCATCTCACCCACCCCACCAGGGAAAAGGGAGTCTTTGGAAGTTGACTCCATCACTTGAATCCCACTGCCCGCACTGCCCCAGCCCCTGGCTGCCAATGGGCACCGCTTGCAGATGCCGTGCTCACCGTCGGGCGTCTCTCCGACAGCGTCAGAAGGGCCGTGAGCACCGGTGAGAGCATCACTGGACTCAAGTGCCTCAGAATGCTTGAGATATTGTATTTTGCCACGATATCCTCATCTTCTGAGTCCGTGCAGGCCAGCTCCTGGAAGAAAGGCAGCGGTGAGTGACCTGGCACTGTGAAGCTCCTGCTTCCACCGCAAGCTGTGGACAAGGGCACTTGGGTTTTTCCGGATAACTCACAGCCAAGAGAAGGATGCAGGAGTCCTCCGGGGGAACATCAGAGTCCCTTTGCTGTCTGTCGTGCAAGAGCGGGAACCTCTTCAAAATGTTCTTCATTGTCTGGGGCATAGAGAAGATGTGGTGCCAGAGTAGCTGGGCAGAGCTGCAAGGGAGAGAGGTCCATCAGCAGGGTAACCTTGGCCACCACAGCCCTGGCCTGGGTAGCAGGAGAGGAGCAAGGAGGCATTCGTTGTTGGGCTGGGAGAAGCGTGCAGAGTTATGGAATGTCCTGAGTGGGAAGAGACCCACAAGGACCACCGAGACCACCTCCTGTCCCTGCACAGGACATCCCCAGAGTTCACACCGTGAGGCTGAGTGTGTTGGCCAAACCCTTCTTGAATATTATCAGGCTTGGTGCCATGACTGCTTCCCCGGGGAGCTGATCCAGTGCTCCTTTGATCTCTGGGGGAGAACTTTTTCCCATTGTCCAACCTAAGCCTCTCCTGGCATCTTCCTGCCATCCCCTCATGTCCAGAGTGAAGAGTTCAGTGCAGAGTGTGATGAGGTCTCCTCTTAGTCTTCCCTTCTCCAAGGGGAACTTGAACAGACCAAGGGACTTCAGCCTCTCCTCCTTTTGCTTCCCCTCTAATCCCTTCATCAGCTGTATGTGTACAGGAGATGCTCTAGCCTTTGGATCATCCCCATGGCCTCCTCTAGACATTCTTGGCTCTGCCATCCAGAGAGGTTCTGGGCCCCTCTCCCCATACACATCAGCCCTCAAGGTTGTCGGAGCAGGTACCTGTTAGACGGCGGAAACATCCTCCACAACGTTGAGGCAACTTCCACGGGGCAGTAAGTGGTCATTCTGAATAGCATTAACCCCACAATCATCCGGCTTGACTCTGAGTTATCGTGTTGCAGGCTTTCCTTGATGTAGGTCATGATGTTTGGTATCTGGAAAGGAGACCCAGGTGAGGATATTGTTGCCGCTGGAGCCTCGCTGCCCTCTCCATCCCTCCCTGCCCTATTCAGATGGCTTGAGGTGCCCAAGAGCCCTGGGTTTGTGAGGGACAGAGAGAGGAGCAGGTTCTTGCAGTTCTCAAAGGCAGGGAAATCTTACCATGGGCCACCTACCTCTCTCCGCCAGAAGGCAGGATTTCGCACGAACATAAGGCCCATGTGTCTCCCCATCTCCCTACGAAAGATACTGGAGTTCTTCATTGCCTGAATGGACATGATGATGCTTTGGGTGTCCTCCACTGTTTGGAGACATTGTGTGAGTACCTGTGGAGGAAGGAAGGGAGGGTAGAGATGTCCCAGCGGGAGCCGTGGTCGTGCTGCACGGCTGGGCAGCACAAGCAGCCCCAGAGAGAGGTGCCCGTCAGCACCCACAGTAGAGCCGGCAGCAGGGGCTGCAGTCACTGCCCAGGGGAGAAGAAGAGGGGCCAAGGGGGAGGGAAGAAGGTTGGGCTTATGGACACCATGTGCTGGTCCTGAAGTCAGCCAAGGCTGTCTGCTGGCCTGGGGGCTGGAGCTGCTGCAGGGCCCCTGGAGTGCAGCCCTCGCATCATCCCTGCTCAGGGACAGCAGGAACCCTCTAAGCAGGGACAGAGAGGCCGTGCCAGCCCAGTGATCCACAGATTCCTGGAATTGTTTGTGTTGGAAGGGATCTCAAACCCATCCGGTTCCAATGCCCTCCCATGGGCAGGGTGCTCAAAGACCCATCCAGCCTGAGCTTGAACGCACCCAGGGTTGCGGCAACCACGACTTCTCTGGTCAACCTATGCCAGGGCCTCCCCACCCTCACAGCAAAACAGCCCACGGCTCCAGGATGGGTCTCACCGGAGCACAGCAGAAGGGCAGAATCCACTCCCTGGCCCTGCTGGTCCCACTGCCCAGGACAAGCTTTGACTTTCTGGGCTGTGAGTGCATGTGGCTGGCTCATGTGGAGCTTCTCATTCCCCAGAACCCTAGGTCCTTCTCCTCAGGGCTCCTCTCAATCTGTTCATCTCCCAACCTGGATTTGTCATTGGGATTGCTTTGTCCCAGCTGTAGGACCTTGCACTCGGCCTTGTCGAACCTTAGGAAGTTCACACAGACCCTCTTCTCTAGCCTGTCTGGGTCCCACTGGATAATGTCCTGTCCCTCAAGGATGTCACCTGTGCCACACAGCGTGGTATCATCTGTAAACTCTCTGAGGGTGCCCTCAATCTCACAGTCATTAAGGAAGATATTAAACAGCACTGATACCACTATGTATTGCTGAGGATAACAAACACCGCTCATCTCCACTTGGACATGGAGCCATTGAACACTGCCCTCTCGATGCAACCATCAACAAACTCCTCACCCATCACAGTCAACCCGTAGCCCCCCATCTCTCTCTCTCCAATCCAGAGGGAAGGATGTGGTGAAGGACTGTCCCAGAGGCTTCACACAGCTCCAGCTAGATGACATCCATTCCGTTTGCCAGCTCCAGAGAGGTGGCCACTCTGTCATACAAGACCATGGGGTTGCTCAGGCAAGACTTGATATTGGAGAAGCTGTGTTGGCTATATCCAATCACGTCCATGTGCATTAGCAAAGATTTAGGTGGACCAGTTCCCAGGCACAGTGGTCAGGCCGACAGCTCCATGCCTGGATACAGCCCAGCCAGATCCCAGGCCCAATGAGGGCAAGGAGGGCATCTGGAGCTGTCACTCCACCACTCGAATCCCACTGCCCACACTGTACCAGCCCCTGCTTGCTAAGATGGCTCCCCTGGCTGATGCCCTGCTCACCATCTGGGCTCTCTCCGACAGCTTCAGAAGGGCCCCGAGCACCTGGAAAAGTATCCTTGGACTTGACTGCCTCAGAGCATTCCAGATGCTGTACGTTGCAGCAGTTTGCTCATTTTGCCAGTCCTTGAAGGCCAGCACCTGGAAGAAAGGCAGCAGTGAGTGACCTGGCACTGTGAAGCTCCTGCTTCCACCACAAGCTGAGGACAAGGGCACTTGGGCTTTTCAGATAACTCACAGCCAAGAGAAGGATGCAGGAGTCCTCAGGCAGAATGTCACAGTCCACCTCCTGTTTCTCCTGCAGAAGCAGGAACCACCCCTTCAAAAGGTCCTCCAGTATCCAGGGCATAGAGAACATGTAGTCCCAGAATGTCTGGGCAGAGCTGCAAGGAAGAGAGGTCCATCAGCAGGGTAACCTTGGCCACCACAGCCCTGGCCTGGGCAGCAGGAGAGGAGCAAGGAGGCATTCGTTGTTGGGCTGGGAGAAGCGTGCTGAGTTATGGAATGTCCTGAGTGGGAAGGGACCCACAATGACCACCGAGACCACCTCCTGTCCCTGCACAGGACATCCCCAAAGTTCACACCGTGAGGCTGAGTGTGTTGGCCAAACCCTTCTTGAATATTATCAGGCTTGGTGCCATGACTGCTTCCCTGGGGAGCTGATCCAGTGCTCCATTGATCTCTGGGGGAGAACTTTTTCCCAATGTCCAACCTAAGCCTCTCCTGGCATCTTCCTGCCATCCCCTCATGTCCAGAATGAAGAGTTCAGTGCAGAGTGTGATGAGGTCTCCTCTTAGTCTTCCCTTCTCCAAGGGGAACTTGAACAGACCAAGGGACTTCAGCCTCTCCTCCTTTTGCTTCCCCTCTAATCCCTTCATCAGCTGTCTGTGTACAGGAGATGCTCTAGCCTTTGGATCATCCCCGTGGCCTCCTCTAGACAGTCTTGGCTCTGCCATCCAGAGAGGTTCTGGGCCCCTCTCCCCATACACATCAGCCCTCAAGGCTGTCGGAGCAGGTACCTGTTAGACGGCGGAAACATCCTCCACAACGTTGAGGCAGCTTCCATGGGGTAGTAATTGGTCATTCTGTTGAGCAGCCACTGCACAGCTAGTTGGGCTGACCTAGAGCTGAAGCGTTCCAGGTTTTGATGGACGTAGGTGATGACGTTTGGTACCTGGAAGTGGGACCCAAGCGAGGATGTTGCTGCTGCTGGAGCCTCAGCTGCCCTCTCCATCCCTCCCTGCCCTTTTCAGATGGCTTGAGGTGCCCAAGAGCCCTGGATTTGTGAGGGACAGAGGGAGAAACAGGGTCTGGCTGGGCTCACGGGCAGGGCATCCTTGCCACGGGTCACCTACCTGCGCCTGCCAGAAGGCATGATTTGGCAGAAACAGAGACAACACCAGTCTAATCAACAGCTCTTGAAAGACGCTGGAGTTCCTCATTGACTCAATGGCACGGATGAAGACTCGTATGTCCCGTGGTCGTCTTAGATACTGTCCAAGTACCTGTGGAAAAAGGAAGGGAGAGTAGAGATGTCCCAGATGGACTCTTGGTCATGTTGCGTGGTTGGGCAGCACAAGCAGCCCTGATGAAAGAGATGAGTTCCAGAACCTGCCCAGGCAGAGCGGTCAAGCCGACAGGTCCATGCCTGGAAAGTCCCCAGGCAGATCCCAGGCAGATCCCAGCCAGGGCAAGGAGGGCATCTGGAGCTGTCACTCCACCACTCGAATCCCACTGCCCACACTGTACCAACCCCTGCTTGCTAAGATGGCTCCCCTGGCTGATGCCCTGCTCACCATCTGGGCTCTCTCCGACAGCTTCAGAAGGGCCCCGAGCACCTGGAAAAGTATCCTTGGATGTGACTGCCTCAGAGCATTCCAGATGCTGTACGTCGCAGCGGTTTGCTCATTTTGCCAGTCCTTGAAGGCCAGCACCTGGAAGAAAGGCAGCAGTGAGTGACCTGGCTCTGTGAAGCTCCTGCTTCCACCACAAGCTGAGGACAAGGGCACTTGGGCTTTTCCTGATAACTCACAGAGAGGAGAAGGATGCAGGAGTCCTCCGGGGGAACATCACAGCCCTCCTCCTGTTTCTCCTGCAGGAACAGGGAAAACCCCTTCAAAAGGTCCTGCAGTATCTCGGGCAAGGAGAAGATGTAGTCCCAGAATGTCTGGGCAGACCTGCAAGGAAGAGAGGTCCACTTATTCCTGAAATACTTCTTCCCGAAATCTAACCTTTTCTCCCCTCTTTCAGCTCAAAACCTTTCCTCTCATCATCTCCCTCCAATCCCTGATGAAGAGAGCCTCCCCTGCTTGACTGGAGCTCATTTCAGGAGGGGAAGCTGCTCTAAATTCTCCCTAGATCATCCTCTTCTTCAGGCTGAACAAACCCAGCTCTCTCTGTCTGTCCATGGACGGGAGGTTCTCCAGCCTTTGGATCGTCCATGTGGCCTACTCTGGACGTTCTCGGTTCTGTCATCCAGAGAGTTTCTGAGTCCCTCTCCCCAGAGAGATCAACCCTCAAGGCAGTTGGAGCTCGTACCTCTTCTTTGGTGGAAAATTCTCCAACAAAGCCGTGGCCGCTTCCCTGGGGTGGTGTTTGCTCATCAGGGAAAGAAGTGAATCCACGATATTCCAGACCTCCGCACTGTCGAAGCCTTCCATGGTATTATAGATGGCGATCATGATCTTGTTTGCCTGGAGGGGACCCAAGTGAGGTTGGCTGTGCCCCTGGAGCCTCAGCTGCCCTTTGCCTCCCTCTCTGCTGGATTGAGGAGGCTTCAGGTAGCTGAGAGCCCTGGATTTGGGAGGATGGAGGGAGGAAGAGGGTCTGGCAGTGCTCAAGGGCAACCTTGTCGTGGGCCACTTACCTCCACCAGCCAGAAGGCAGGGGCTGTCAGGATTGCGCCCTGCGTCAGTCTTATTGCCTCTCTCTGAAAGCGGCTTTCCTCTGTCATTGCCTCAATGACCGTGAGGACAACGTCTGTCCTCGCCGCTGGTCGGAGATACCGGCCAAGTATCTATTGGGGAAGGAAGGGAGGGTAGAGATCAAGCCCTCATCTCGCTCTCTCCAGTTCAGAGAGAGCGATGTGCCCAGGGACTGTCTCCAAGGCTTTAGACAAGTCCAGGTAGATGACATCCACGGCATTTCCCGTATGCGCCGATACGCTGGCTCCATCCTAAAAGGCTCCATCCTGGCTTGCTCAGGCAGGACTTGCCCTTGGTGAAGCCGTGTTGGCTGTCTCCTATCACCTCCATGCTCCCTAGCAAAGCTCCGAGGAGGACCTCTTCCATTACCTTCCCAGGCACAGAGGTCCATGCCTGGAAAGTCCCCAGGCAGCCCCCAGGCACCAGCAGGGCAAGGAGAGTCTTTGGAGCTGTTACCTCACCAATTGAATCCCACCTTCCCCGCCCTCCTGGCCCCTGGCTGCCAGGGCAGCTCCCCTTCCCAACACCTTGCTCACCGTCTCGGCTCTCTCCGACAGCCTCAGAAGGGCCCTGAGCACAAGGGAGACCGTCACCAGGTTGGAGCGCCTCAGAGTCCTCCAGATATGGTATTTTGTTGGAATAGTCTCTCTTTTCCAATCCTTGCAGGCCAGCACCTGAAGAAAGGCAGCAGTGAGTGACCTGGCACCGTGAAGCTCCTGCTTCCGCCAGAAGCTGAGGACAAGGACGTTGGAGCTTTCCTGTCAACTCACAGTCAAGATAAGGATGCAGGAGTCCTCAGGAGGAGCGTCACAGTCCTTCTCCTCTTCGTCTTGCAAGGCCAGGAACATCTCCTCCAAAAGCTTCTCCAGCGGCCAGGGCATGGAGAGGGTGAGCTCCCAGAGTGACAGGGTATCTCTGCAAGGGAGAGCTCTCCGTCAGCAGGGCGGCTTTGGCCACGGCAACCCTGCCTGGGGCAGCCCTGCAGGACGTGGACCTTGCCCTCAGCTGGGCTGCCTTGACTCTTGACTCTGGCTTCTAGAGAGTCTCTGCGCTCCTCTCCCCACAGGGATCAGCCCTCAAGGCCGATGGAGTTCCTACCTGTTAGTCGGTGGAAACATCTCCCTCAACATTGAAGCAACTTCCTTGGGGTAGTGCTTGGTCATCAGGAAAAGGATTGTTTCCACCATCTCCAGGGCTGACTCCGACTTGAGCTGTGCTATACTTGCGTCGATGCAGGTCATGATCTTGGGGACCTGAAGGAGAGCCGAGTGAAGATGCTTCTGCCCGTGGAGCCTCAGCTGCCCTTTCCATCCCTCTGCAGGATTCAGGTGCCCGAGATTGCTGGGCCTGGCAGGGCTGGAGGGATGAAGAGGCTGTGGGAGGGCTCAAGGGCAGGGCAACCTTGCCATGGGCCACCTACCTCCGCCAGCCAGAAGGCAGGGTCCCGCACGATCACATCCTGCAGGAGTCGGGTTGCCTCCCTCTGAAAGGGGCTTGAGTCTCTCATGGCTTCAATGGCCATGAGGACAATGTCTGTCTTCTCCGCTCTTTCCAGATACCTTTCCAGTGCCTGTGGAGGAAGGAAGGGAGCAGCTGCAGTGGAGCTGGCAGCAGGGGCTGCACTCACTGCCCGCGGAGGAGAAGAGGAGAGGCCCAGGGGGAGGGAAGAAGGTTGGGCTCATGGGCACCAGGAACCCTCTGAGCAGGGACAGTGAGGCTTGCAATGCTTCGGCTTGGAAGGGACCTCAAACACATCCATTTCCACCCAGTGTCGTGGGCAGGGACACCTCCCACTGGATCAGGGTCTCTCGAGGAACATCCAACCTGACCTTCAACAACCCCAGGGCTGGGGCAGCCACCACTGCTCTGGGCAACCTGGGCCAGGACCTCCCCGCCCTCACGGGAAAAAGTCTCTTCCTAGATCTCATGTGAATTTCCTCTCTTGTCAGCTCCAAAGCATTCCCCTCATCCTGTCCCTGCCCCTCCCACCCCCCGGCCCCACATTCCTGGAGCCCTTTTCAAGACTGGAAGCTGCTCTAGGCTCTCCCTGGAACCTTCTCTTCTCCAGGCTCAACAGCCCTAATTCTCTCAGCCTGTCCTTGTGCGGGAGCTGCTCCAGCCCCTGGGTCCTCCTCGTGGCCTCTTCTGGACCCGTCCCAACAGCTCCATGTCCTTCCCGTGCTGAGGACTCCAGAACTGGACGCAGGGCTCCAGCTGGGGTTGCACAAGAGCGGAGCAGAGGGACACAAGCCACTCCGTGACCTGGTGTTGAGTCCTGCCCAGCCCAGCAGGGCCCCTCACCCTCACGGATGCCACGGGGCTGCCCCAGATGAACCTCACGGGGCTGCCGTGCGTTGCTGCTCACCTGGGGAGACACGTCCTCCCACAGGGACACCCCAGGTGGGCTGGGAGGTCTCGCTGCCATCCTTGGGGACAAGGAAAGGACCTATGGAGGGAAACGCTTGGGCACCGCGGGGTGAGGCGTGAGCTCTGCTCGGGAGCCGTGAGCTCTGCTGCCTGTCGCGCTGGCTGTCCTGACGGACACTGATCTCTGGGGCTGCAGCCAGTGGGGTGCAGGGTGGGGTCCCAGAGTGAGGTCACAGAGGGACCCCCTGTGACTCGGCAACATGGCAGGGAGGGTTGGGTGGCCCTGGAAAAGCGTGAGAGATGGGCAACGGGAGCGTGACCAGGAGGCCTGGAAGAGAGAAGGGCCCAGCACAGCAGCCCTGAACCCGCCCAAGGCAGCAGGACGAGCAGGGCTCCAGGTGAGGTCTCACAAGAGAGGAAGAAGGGCGCAGAATCACCTCTCTCGCCCTTCTGGCCACGCTTCTTTTGATGCAGCCCAGGACACAATTGGCCTTCTGGGCTGCGAGCGCACGTTACTGCCTCACCTCGAGCTCCTCGGCGAGCAGGAACCCCGAGTCCTTCCAAGATGAAATAGACGTTTGAAATAAACAGGGTTAAATTTAGTCATGAAAGACATTGTTGTTGAGTAGGTCTGCTTAGTGGCTTTAGTTATTCACTTTTGCAGCTCGTGTGCTTCACGTGTCTTAAAAGAAGGGGGGAAAAATTCTCCTAGTTTCTGTTTTACCTGCCTGCTTTACCTCTGGAAGTTCCTTACTGCAGCTTCCCAGAAGTAGAGCAATCCGCTCAATCGGCTTTTCAAAACTTCCCTACGGAATTTTCCCTGCCTGCTGTAGTATACTGGGTCTTAGTTGATGTGTTTTATCTTGTTACATACCTTTTGGATCTGTACTGATGAGCTCGTTTTATGCATTCTCTGCCTTGAATGAAAAGCAAAGCCCCTGGATGAACCGCTTCTACGTCTGTTCTGCTCTTTGTTGTATATATCTTTTCTTTCACGCAGAGTGGTTTCCCTTGCAGAGAAGATGTAGGCCTCAGGCTAACTCTTCTTCTCTCTTGCCTCTGAGATTTCAGGAAGGAATTTTCTTTCTTGTATATGAGATAGGGAATCACAATAGCACATGCTACATAAGTCAAGAATTTTCTAGAGTTAGGGAGAGCTTTGTCTTTCTGTTAAGTTTTCTGGGATCTTAAAGCAGTGCTTGGTAGCAGCTGCAACAGAATTTAGAGAATCCACATTCGTCTCTGGAAAAGCTTTTCAGCCTTCTTCTCCTGTTATTTGCAAGCGCATCTGGCTTAAGTTCGTGTTTATCCATTCCTGGTCAAATGTCCACATAGTCTGAAGATGTTTTGCTCTTTCATACTTGATGCGTAATTACATATTTGGTTAAATTAAAATATTCACACAATTATGTGCCATCCCCGTGTTCTGGAAAAAAAGCCGGCAGGGGAAAAAACCAGCTTGGTTAAGTAGGGAAATCTTGAGTCAAATTAGAAAAAAAAGGAAGATTTAGAGGCTCTGGAAGGGGGGACAGGCCTCTTGGAGGGACTTCAGGAGGGAAGCGAGGCTATGTAGGGAAAAAAATCAGAGGGGCTAAGGCTGAGCTAGAGATCAGATTAGCTAAGTCAGCAAAAGACAATAAAAAATCTTTTTATAAGTATATTAACAGTAAAAGGAGGACAAGGGAGACCATACAGTCCCTTTTGGAGTCAGAGGGAACAGCAGTGACAGGGGACGAGGAGAAGGCTGAGGTACTTAATGCCTTCTTTGCCTCAGTCTTTAATTGTAAAGAAAGCTGTTCCCTCTGTGTAGACACCCGGGAAACAGAGGAGCAATACGAGGCTCCCATAGTCCAAGAGGAGGTGGTCAGAGCCCTGCTTGGCCAACTGGACACCCACAAGTCCATGGGGCCAGATGGGATACGTCCTAGGGTTTTGAGGGAGCTGGCGGATGTATTGGCTAAACCCCTTTCCATCATCTTAGAATCATAGAATCATAGAACAAGCAGGTTGGAAGGGACCCATCGGATCTTCTAGTCCAACCATTCCTATCAAACACTAAACCAAGTCCCTCAAGACCTCATCCACCTGTGCCTTAAACACCTCCAGGGAAGGTGAATTTTACCCAAATGAGTAAAGAATTTTACCCAAATGAATAAAGTGATAGGGGAGTCATCATGAAATTTGTACCTGACAAATCCTTTCTTAAGGTATCACCAATTATGATCTTGGGTTTACTTCCTTTTCTTGCTGGTTTTGGAATGAGTTATCTGGCAATGAGACAAAAACGCTGCAAATCTCTCCAATGGCTAAAGTGTCACTACTGGACCAGAGAATGTCCCTGAATGGTTTACAGGAGATGAAGATGAGTCCTTCAGAATGCAGCACCCACCCACAAGCTTGGGACCCAAGCACAGCAGAGTTGCAAACTTGGCTGCAGACAACAAAAGAATCTCCTTGCCGTCACAGTTTCTCTCGGCTACCCAACTGTCCCCATTCTACAGCAATAACCAGGTTTTCAGGGGGATTATCAGCTCAATCTGGGAAGTACCAAAAGAGCTGAGGTACTGGCTTCAGGTGGCAGTCCTGGAAGACTGGGGAGGTACCTCTGGACTGGAGGCTGGCTGATGTAGTTCCCATTTACAAGAAGGGTTGCAGGGAGGATCCGGGGAACTACAGACCAGTCAGTCTGACCTCAGTGCCAGGGAAAGTCATGGAACAGGTGATCTTGAGTGCTATCATGAAGCGCTTACAAGAGAACCGGGTGATCAGGCCCAGTCAACATGGGTTTACCAGAGGCAGGTCCTGCCAAACCAACCTGATCGCCTTCTATGACAAAGTCACTCGGCTGCTGGATGAAGGAAAGGTTGTGGATGTGGTCTTTCTGGACTTCAGTAAAGCCTTTGACACAGTTTCTCCCAGCATCCTGCTGCGGAAACTGTCAGCCTCTGGCCTGGACAGACGCACACTCTCCTGGGTAGAAAACTGGCTGGATGGCCGGGCCCAGAGAGTGGTGGTAAATGGTGTTAAGTCCAGCTGGAGGCCAGTGACAAGTGGTGTCCCCCAGGGCTCAGTGCTGGGCCCAGTCCTATTCAATGTCTTCATCAATGACCTGGATGAGGGCATTGAGGGTACCCTTAGCAAGTTTGCAGATGACACAAAGCTGTGTGCAAGTGTCGATCTGCTGGAGGGTAGGGAGGCTTTGCAAAGGGACCTGGACAGGCTGGACCGCTGGGCAGTGTCCAACGGCATGAGGTTTAACACGGCCAAATGCCGGGTCCTGCACTTGGGGCACAACCACCCTATGCAGAGCTACAGACTGGGAGAAGCCTGGCTGGAAAACTGCCAGGAGTAGAGGGACCTGGGTGTGTTGGTCGACAACCGACTGAACATGAGCCAGCAGTGTGGCCAGGTGGCCAAGAAGGCCAGTGGCATCCTGGCTTGGATCAGAAACGGTGTGACCAGCAGGTCCAGGGAGGTGATTCTCCCTCTGTACTCAGCACTGGTGAGGCCGCTCCTTGAATATTGTGTCCAGTTGTGGGCCCCTCACCACAAGAAGGATGTTGAGGCTCTGGAGCAAGTCCAGAGAAGAGCAACGAGGCTGGTGAAGGGGCTGGAGAACAGACCCTATGAGGAGCGGCTGAGAGAGCTGGGGTTGTTTAGCCTGGAGAAGAGGAGGCTGAGAGGAGACCTCATTACTCTCTACAAGTACCTGAAAGGTGGTTGTGGAGAGGAGGGAGCTTGGCTCTTCTCCCAAGTGACAGGGGACAGGATGAGAGGGAATGGCCTCAAGCTCCGCCAGGGGAGATTTAGGCTGGACATTAGGAGGAGGTTTTTCACAGAAAGGGTCATTGGGCATTGGAACAGGCTGCCCAGGGAGGTGGTTGATTCCCCTTCTCTGGAGGTGTTTAAGACACGGGTGGATGAGGTCTTGAGGGACTTAGTTTAGTGTTTGATAGGAATGGTTGGACTAGAAGATCCGATGGGTCCCTTCCAACCTGGTTGTTCTGTGATTCCGTGATTCTGTGATTCTGTTTACTAGTGTGACTTATTCTGAAAGGTAGAAGATCATTTCAATTTTATGGTCTTAGAATACAGCCGAGGGCGCTGTTCACTGATGTAAGATGGAAACTTTTCAGTGAAAGGGAACTTTGTTGGAAAATCTAGAGGAGTTTCATCTAACGTATGCCCATGTGTAAATTTAGAGAGTAGCCTGACTGTGGTTTCGGGCATCTCAATTTAACAAGTGTAAATTTTCATCACAACCACAGACGCAAATACAATATCAAACAGTGAAAGGCGAAGGGGAAAAAATGACTGTTGAGATACAATTTTTTGATGATGAATTCAGAGACCTCTGCCAGATGTTAGAGATGTACTTAGATGCATCAAGATGTATTACCTGATGACAGCAGCAGAAAAAGAGACACTGTTCATCAAATGGCATCAACTGTCCTCGTTAATTTCCTTATTAATCACTAGTTCATGATATCTGCTGGAGATACTCTGGGACGCAAGCGGTTCTAATATTTTGGATGATTTTTTGGCCACTGTCTTTCCAGTAATATTTTAAATAACAGGAAGCTGGTAGCATGTCGGCCTTCTTTCAGTAGACTTAAGAGAAACGTTACTTCAGCCTGGTGCAGTGTTCTCCAGACCTTCTCTTCTCGGTGCTTCTCTCTGAACTCTTGGGAGTTTTACTCGTAGTTCTGTTGAAGTAGGGTGTTCAAAACTGAGTGTCCATGTACAGCTTTGCAGTTTCATCTCTCCTGCCTGTAGAAGATGCAAGGCAGATGCTGCTTCAGTCTGGCAGCACAGAGATGTCCAACGGGGGCTCTCCAGGCCGTCACGCGCTCTTTGAAATGGCAGGTCTCTAGTGCTGGCTGTACACTCCACGAAATGATGAAAACACAGGAAGGGATAGTGAGCTATCCTGTGAGAGCTGGAGTGACTTCACATCTGCATTAAGGGTTACTAAATCACAGGGAAAAAAATTTAAAAGAAGACAAATCAAAGCAAAAAGAAGAAAAAAAGTGCAAAGTCAAAACTTCCGCATCTTTCAACAGAAAACACACCCTTCAACCACCAAAAGACCAGGACTTGGTTATGGGCATGGCAATTCTACGCAACTCTAAGAATCTCCGGTGAAGTTCATTGAAGTTCATTCGTATGTCCCTTGTATCTCATCATTCAGGTGGTGACAAAACAAAATGAATGAAATCCATCCTTTCCCCAGCTTTCCATCCTTTATTGTGCCCCTCCCACCCATTTGCACCGGCTACTCTGTCATTGTCCCTCCTTGCATCACTGCATGGGGACCGATTGAGTAGTTCTCTTTCTCTCGGTACACTACGAATACAGGAGAAGAGTCAGATACAATGTCTCTCCTGTCAAGTGATGTGGGTTTTTTGAATGTTCTCCACTCTCATTTATTAATTAATATTTCTGTTCAGTCTCCTTGATGTGTATCTCCTGCGGAGGAAAATAAACAGTACTGGAGCCTTCAAGGGTTGCAGTGAGTTTTGAGGAAGGGCAGCCCGGGACACACCATGTCAGAGTCTTACTCTGGGGTTTTCAGACTTGCCCCACTTCTATCTCCTTTACCATACAAAGATGCAGCTGCTCTGTCTGCAGCCAGTAAAGGAGAGATGGTGATCTGCAACAATCTGATTGTGTGAAGCAGCTCTCCAGAATACACATGCTGAGATTGCAATTTCAAGGACTGGAAAGAAGAAGAATCCTGGGATCAAGCATGTGACGCTGCAGACTAGCACTGTAAATGCTCAGGTAGCTCTTGTGGCTGAAGCTCTTGCCGCTCTTGGTGCAGGTGAAGGGACACTTCTCGGTGTGGCTGTGCTGGTGCTCGATCAGGGAATGCGTCCAACTGAAGCTCTTGGCACAGTGGGTGCAGGAGAAGTGGCGCTCGCCCGTGTGGCTCTGCTAGTGGATGCTCAGCACACTCTGGCTCCTGGAGCTCTTCTTGCACTCAGGGCACGTTGGGGGCTCTTCTCCAGCGACTGGGGAGCCAGCGCAGGGGGCAAGTGAGGGTGCTCTGACGGGTCCTCCTGGCCGCCCCTCGGCTTGCTGGGGGATGAGCCCCCCAAGTTGCTGCTGCTGTCACTCCTCACTGTCCCCGTGGATCCCCGGGACCCGCCTGGCACAGGGCTCCGCTGCCTCTGCTGCTCCCGAGGTGGCTCTGGCACACGTGGCATCTCTCTTCGCTCCAGCTTGCAGATGATCTCAACTGCACAGCATCTCAGCCTGTGTGGGGCACAGAGAGAAGGTCCCTCTGCCCTGATTGCCAAAATGCCGGTGAGTAAACTCTGTCCAGGACTCCCTTTGGTGCTTTAGAGATCAAACCTTCTCCACTTCCACGCAGCTGGAATCTGGAGCTCTGCAGCCAGCTCTCCGCTCACTTTGGGTTGGAGATAGGGGAACGCTGCAAACGGAGATGATTCCCAAGAGGAGACGTCTCCTCAGCACACACCGTACCCAACACAAGACACTGTTATCCTCTCCAAAGAATGCAGGGAGTCTGGAAAAACATTCCTCGAAAAGAAAACAAGCGAGGAGGGGAACATTGTGCCTAATTCCTGAGATGAAATTTCACTCTACAGATAAAAGAATCAGTTAGAAGCAATTGTCTTTAGAAAGAGAATGTCCCTCCGAGAGCGTGTTTTCTGTCTCTGAGAGCAGGTTTTCTTTGAGTTGCTTTCTTTCCCAGACATTTTTCGTTCTTTGGAGATGGTAACACCTTGTGCTCACTACAACCTGTGCTGAGCAGATGTCTCCTCTTCTCTCATCACCTTTGTTCAGGGTTTTCTGCTCCCCAAAGGCAGAGACCTGGAGCCACCTCCAAAGGAGTTAAGACTGTTGCAAAGTTTCACAAGAACAATCAAATCAGAGCTTGGAAAATAAGAGAAGATGCATACGAATGCTGGGAGACTTTAAGGCATATGCAGGTTGTAAACACATTTGGATCTCCACCTCCCATATCCTTTTATTCATAATCTCCATGAATAATGTGCATAAAAATGAAATGAGCAAGTTAGACTAAGAAATACCCTTTTCAGTACCTACCAGCTGCTTCATCACTGGCCATACTCAGAATACTATGGTCTTTGGAAGTTCCTGAGGAAACTACGGTTCCATGAGACAGCAGGGAAAGAAAAGAGGGAGACTCACGATATAAATTTGCTGTTCTTCACTTATGACCTGTTTCTGGAATAAACGCGTATGAGTCAAGTAGCTGCCTCTCAGAACACCTCCAGCAGCCATAAAGTCTGGCAGCCACGCTGTGGGAAAATAAGATAAATCAGTATTAGTGTCAGTCTGGCCCACGGCATTTATTTCTTCTTTAAAATCCTGCATATTGTCCAACCACCAGCTCCCCTGGCTTATACAATACAACAATCTAGGGTGATTGTATTGCTGTTATTAAAAATGTGTTACTCTAGAATCAAATCTCCAGCCAGACTCCCATCCTGATCTCTCATCACCGGCTGCGTTAAAACACACTTGCAGATTCAAGTTCCGTGGGGAGCGTAGAGACCACAGATGGAATCTGCTTCTTTTAGGCTAGAGATTAGGAGGAAGTTTTTCACACGAAGGGTCATTGGGCATTGGAACAGGCTGCCCAGGGAGGGGGTTGATTCACCTTCCCTGGAGGGGTTTAAGGCACAGGTAGGTGACGTCCTGAGGGACATGGTTTAGTGTTTGATAGGAATGGTTGGACTCGATGATCCGATGGGTCTCTTCCAACCTGGTGGTTCTATGATTCTATCATTCTCCCTGGAATGTGGATCATGGGATTGCCATTCAAGATTTGAGGCAACCACATCGCTGACCCGTGCGAGCAGCTGCACGAGCTCAAGTGGTTTTCCTTGAGCACAGAGGCTGCACAAATCTGGAGCCTCTTCCAGGGTTCCTCCAGGAGGAATAACCTGGCACTGTCCAATACGGAAAGAGAAAATCTGCTTCTGACCCAGGGCTGGGTGAATTAACCATTGACGCAACAGGGTAACCGTCGTTTAGCAGCTCGAGAGAAACACAACGAAAGGTCTGCTGCCTGCCAGGGGCATCAGGGCTGGAAGTAGCTGGGAAACTCCCCTCCCTGATCCATGAGATGGACTACGACCCTCTGGTAGCAGTCCAGACTGGTAATGATGGCCTAGCCAACAGAAAGGCTAAGGACATCAAAAAAGACTTCAGGGCCCTTGGGAAGATGATGGAGGGCTAAGGGGCACAGGTGGTGTTCTGCTCCATCCCCAGGATACATGGAGCAGACCCGCTGAATACTAAGAAGGACTCAATTAATGCCTGGCTCCGAACCTGGAGCGAGGAAAAGGGCTTTGGGTTCTTTGACCACGGAGTGGTTCGTGCACCCCCTGACATGGGTGCAAAGGTTGGGGCACTTGGGTCTCCTAGTGGGGCTAAGGCCCTTGCTAAAAACCTAGCTAAGATCATAAATGGAGCTTTAAACTAGGTGTGAAGGGGGAGAGGATCCAGTCCAGGCTAGACAACCGCGTGCCTGGACGTGGGTCACTGGAGTTTAGGAGGGGGCGTGCTGGCGAGGACCACCAGCGCGTCACAGTACAGGTAGTGGGGGAGAATGCAGCCTCGCTCAACAAGGGAGATATAGATATTCTGGCATCAACTACTCCAGGAGGAGTAGTCCCCTCTAGGAGGGCTGAAGGCTCAGCTACTCAGCTGAAGGGCATTTACACCAATGCACGCAGCATGGGGAACAAGATGGAAGCGCTGGAAGCCGTTGTAGGGCAAGGTGCCTTTGATGTCGTTGCCATCACAGAAACGTGGTGGGATGACTCTTATAACTGGAGTTCGGGTATGGTGGGGTATAAACCCTTCAGGAGGGATAGAAAGGGTAGGAGAGGGGGTGGAGTAGCCCTCTTTGTAAGGGAGGACTTGGACACCTCCGAGATGGACTGTGGCGATGAGGAGATTGAGTGCCTGTGGGTTAAGATCAAGGGAGCCCATAAGAAGGGAGACTTTGTGATGGGAGTCTGTTACAGGCCACCCAGCCAAGGAGAAGCAGCTGAGGAGCTCTTCTTTAAACAGTTGGGGTCAATCTCCAAGTCAGTGCCTCTTGTCCTGGTGGGAGACTTCAATCTCCCTGATATCTGCTGGAAGTAAAACACAGCAGAAAGGAAGCAGTCTAGGAGGTTCCTGGAGTGCATGGAAGACAACTTCCTTGCACAGCTGGTCAACGAACCTACGAGGGAAGGTGCCCTCCTGGACTTGCTGTTTGTCAACAGAGAGGGGCTTGTGGGGGATGTGAGAGTAGGGGGTCGCCTAGGTCTTTTCCTGGTGCACTTTATGCCATTGGTCTCAACCCACGGGTCCAGCCTGTTCAGATCCCTTTAGAGCCTCCCGACCCTCCAGCAGATCCACACTCCCACCCAGCTCAGTGTCATCCGCAAACTTGCTGAGGGAGCACTCGATGCCTTCATGCAGGTCATTGATGAAGACACTGAACAGGGCTGGACCCAGCACTGAGCTCTGGGGGCACCACTTGTCACTGGCCTCCAGCTGGACTTAACTCCATTTCCCACCACTCTCTGGGCCCTCCAGACAACCAGTTTTCCCCCCAGGAGAGTGTGCACCTGTCCGGGCCAGAGGTGACAGTCTCTGAAGCACAAGGTTGGGAGAAACTGTGTCAAAGGCTTTGCTGAAGGCCAGGAAGATCCATCCACAGCCTTTCCCTCATCCAGCAGCCAAGTCACTCTGTCATAGAAGGCGATCAGGTTAGTTTGGCAAGACCTGCCTTTTGTGAACCCATGTTGACTGGGCCTGCTCCCCTGCTTCTCTTGCATGTGCTTCATGATCGCTCTCAAGATCACCTGTTCCATGACTTTCCCTGGCACTGAGGTCAGACTGACTGGCCTGTAGTTCCCCGGATCCTCCCTGCTACCCTTCTTGTAAATGGGAACTACATCAGCCTCCAGTCCAGAGGTACCTCCCCAGTCTTCCAGGACTGCTGGAAGATGATTGAAAGGGGTTTAGCCAATACATCCGCCAGCTCCCTCAATACCCTAGGACGTATCCCATCTGGCCCCATGGACTTGTGGGTGTCCAGTTGGCCAAGCAGGGCTCTGACCACCTCCTCTTGGACTATGGGAGCCTCGTATTGCTCCTCTGTTTCCCGGGTGTCTACACAGAGGGAACAGCTTTCTTTACAATTAAAGACTGAGGCAAAGAAGGCATTAAGTACCTCAACCTTCTCCTCGTCCCCTGTCACTGCTGTTCCCTCTGACTCCAAAAGGGACTGTATGGTCTCCCTTGTTGTCCTTTTACTGTTAATATACTTATAAAAAGATTTTTTATTGTCTTTTGCTGACTTAGCTAATCCGATCTCTAGCTCAGCCTTAGCCCCTCTGATTTTTTCCCTACATAGCCTCGCTTCCCTCCTGAAGTCCCCCCAAGACGCCTGTCCCCCCTTCCAGACCCTATAAATCTTCCTTTTTTTTCTAATTTGACTCAAGATTTCCCTACTTAACCAAGCTGGTTTTTTCCCCTGCCGGCTTTTTTTCCAGAACACGGGGATGGCACATAATTGTGTGAATATTTCAATTTAACCAAATATGTAATTACGCATCAAGTATGAAAGAGCAAAACATCTTCAGACTATGTGGACATTTGACCAGGAATGGATAAACACGAACTTAAGCCAGATGCGCTTGCAAATAACAGGAGAAGAAGGCTGAAAAGCTTTTCCAGAGACGAATGTGGATTCTCTAAATTCTGTTGCAGCTGCTACCAAGCACTGCTTTAAGATCCCAGAAAACTTAACAGAAAGACAAAGCTCTCCCTAACTCTAGAAAATTCTTGACTTATGTAGCATGTGCTATTGTGATTCCCTATCTCATATACAAGAAAGAAAATTCCTTCCTGAAATCTCAGAGGCAAGAGAGAAGAAGAGTTAGCCTGAGGCCTACATCTTCTCTGCAAGGGAAACCACTCTGCGTGAAAGAAAAGATATATACAACAAAGAGCAGAACAGACGTAGAAGCAGTTCATCCAGGGGCTTTGCTTTTCATTCAAGGCAGAGAATGCATAAAACGAGCTCATCAGTACACATCCAAAAGGTATGTAACAAGATAAAACACATCAACTAAGACCCAGTATACTACAGCAGGCAGGGAAAATTCCGTAGGGAAGTTTTGAAAAGCCGATTGAGCGGATTGCTCTACTTCTGGGAAGCTGCAGTAAGGAACTTCCAGAGTTAAAGCAGGCAGGTAAAACAGAAACTAGGAGAATTTTTCCCCCCTTCTTTTAAGACACGTGAAGCACACGAGCTGCAAAAGTGAATAACTAAAGCCACTAAGCAGACCTACTCAACAACAATGTCTTTCATGACTAAATTTAACCCTGTTTATTTCAAACGTCTATTTCATCTTGGAAGGACTCGGGGTTCCTGCTCGCCGAGGAGCTCGAGGTGAGGCAGTAACGTGCGCTCGCAGCCCAGAAGGCCAATTGTGTCCTGGGCTGCATCAAAAGAAGCGTGGCCAGAAGGGCGAGAGAGGTGATTCTGCGCCCTTCTTCCTCTCTTGTGAGACCTCACCTGGAGCCCTGCTCGTCCTGCTGCCTTGGGCGGGTTCAGGGCTGCTGTGCTGGGCCCTTCTCTCTTCCAGGCCTCCTGGTCACGCTCCCGTTGCCCATCTCTCACGCTTTTCCAGGGCCACCCAACCCTCCCTGCCATGTTGCCGAGTCACAGGGGGTCCCTCTGTGACCTCACTCTGGGACCCCACCCTGCACCCCACTGGCTGCAGCCCCAGAGATCAGTGTCCGTCAGGACAGCCAGCGCGACAGGCAGCAGAGCTCACGGCTCCCGAGCAGAGCTCACGCCTCACCCCGCGGTGCCCAAGCGTTTCCCTCCATAGGTCCTTTCCTTGTCCCCAAGGATGGCAGCGAGACCTCCCAGCCCACCTGGGGTGTCCCTGTGGGAGGACGTGTCTCCCCAGGTGAGCAGCAACGCACGGCAGCCCCGTGAGGTTCATCTGGGGCAGCCCCGTGGCATCCGTGAGGGTGAGGGGCCCTGCTGGGCTGGGCAGGACTCAACACCAGGTCACGGAGTGGCTTGTGTCCCTCTGCTCCGCTCTTGTGCAACCCCAGCTGGAGCCCTGCGTCCAGTTCTGGAGTCCTCAGCACGGGAAGGACATGGAGCTGTTGGGACGGGTCCAGAAGAGGCCACGAGGAGGACCCAGGGGCTGGAGCAGCTCCCGCACAAGGACAGGCTGAGAGAATTAGGGCTGTTGAGCCTGGAGAAGAGAAGGTTCCAGGGAGAGCCTAGAGCAGCTTCCAGTCTTGAAAAGGGCTCCAGGAATGTGGGGCCGGGGGGTGGGAGGGGCAGGGACAGGATGAGGGGAATGCTTTGGAGCTGACAAGAGAGGAAATTCACATGAGATCTAGGAAGAGACTTTTTCCCGTGAGGGCGGGGAGGTCCTGGCCCAGGTTGCCCAGAGCAGTGGTGGCTGCCCCAGCCCTGGGGTTGTTGAAGGTCAGGTTGGATGTTCCTCGAGAGACCCTGATCCAGTGGGAGGTGTCCCTGCCCACGACACTGGGTGGAAATGGATGTGTTTGAGGTCCCTTCCAAGCCGAAGCATTGCAAGCCTCACTGTCCCTGCTCAGAGGGTTCCTGGTGCCCATGAGCCCAACCTTCTTCCCTCCCCCTGGGCCTCTCCTCTTCTCCTCCGCGGGCAGTGAGTGCAGCCCCTGCTGCCAGCTCCACTGCAGCTGCTCCCTTCCTTCCTCCACAGGCACTGGAAAGGTATCTGGAAAGAGCGGAGAAGACAGACATTGTCCTCATGGCCATTGAAGCCATGAGAGACTCAAGCCCCTTTCAGAGGGAGGCAACCCGACTCCTGCAGGATGTGATCGTGCGGGACCCTGCCTTCTGGCTGGCGGAGGTAGGTGGCCCATGGCAAGGTTGCCCTGCCCTTGAGCCCTCCCACAGCCTCTTCATCCCTCCAGCCCTGCCAGGCCCAGCAATCTCGGGCACCTGAATCCTGCAGAGGGATGGAAAGGGCAGCTGAGGCTCCACGGGCAGAAGCATCTTCACTCGGCTCTCCTTCAGGTCCCCAAGATCATGACCTGCATCGACGCAAGTATAGCACAGCTCAAGTCGGAGTCAGCCCTGGAGATGGTGGAAACAATCCTTTTCCTGATGACCAAGCACTACCCCAAGGAAGTTGCTTCAATGTTGAGGGAGATGTTTCCACCGACTAACAGGTAGGAACTCCATCGGCCTTGAGGGCTGATCCCTGTGGGGAGAGGAGCGCAGAGACTCTCTAGAAGCCAGAGTCAAGAGTCAAGGCAGCCCAGCTGAGGGCAAGGTCCACGTCCTGCAGGGCTGCCCCAGGCAGGGTTGCCGTGGCCAAAGCCGCCCTGCTGACGGAGAGCTCTCCCTTGCAGAGATACCCTGTCACTCTGGGAGCTCACCCTCTCCATGCCCTGGCCGCTGGAGAAGCTTTTGGAGGAGATGTTCCTGGCCTTGCAAGACGAAGAGGAGAAGGACTGTGACGCTCCTCCTGAGGACTCCTGCATCCTTATCTTGACTGTGAGTTGACAGGAAAGCTCCAACGTCCTTGTCCTCAGCTTCTGGCGGAAGCAGGAGCTTCACGGTGCCAGGTCACTCACTGCTGCCTTTCTTCAGGTGCTGGCCTGCAAGGATTGGAAAAGAGAGACTATTCCAACAAAATACCATATCTGGAGGACTCTGAGGCGCTCCAACCTGGTGACGGTCTCCCTTGTGCTCAGGGCCCTTCTGAGGCTGTCGGAGAGAGCCGAGACGGTGAGCAAGGTGTTGGGAAGGGGAGCTGCCCTGGCAGCCAGGGGCCAGGAGGGCGGGGAAGGTGGGATTCAATTGGTGAGGTAACAGCTCCAAAGACTCTCCTTGCCCTGCTGGTGCCTGGGGGCTGCCTGGGGACTTTCCAGGCATGGACCTCTGTGCCTGGGAAGGTAATGGAAGAGGTCCTCCTCGGAGCTTTGCTAGGGAGCATGGAGGTGATAGGAGACAGCCAACACGGCTTCACCAAGGGCAAGTCCTGCCTGAGCAAGCCAGGATGGAGCCTTTTAGGATGGAGCCAGCGTATCGGCGCATACGGGAAATGCCGTGGATGTCATCTACCTGGACTTGTCTAAAGCCTTGGAGACAGTCCCTGGGCACATCGCTCTCTCTGAACTGGAGAGAGCGAGATGAGGGCTTGATCTCTACCCTCCCTTCCTTCCCCAATAGATACTTGGCCGGTATCTCCGACCAGCGGCGAGGACAGACGTTGTCCTCACGGTCATTGAGGCAATGACAGAGGAAAGCCGCTTTCAGAGAGAGGCAATAAGACTGACGCAGGGCGCAATCCTGACAGCCCCTGCCTTCTGGCTGGTGGAGGTAAGTGGCCCACGACAAGGTTGCCCTTGAGCACTGCCAGACCCTCTTCCTCCCTCCATCCTCCCAAATCCAGGGCTCTCAGCTACCTGAAGCCTCCTCAATCCAGCAGAGAGGGAGGCAAAGGGCAGCTGAGGCTCCAGGGGCACAGCCAACCTCACTTGGGTCCCCTCCAGGCAAACAAGATCATGGTCGCCATCTATAATACCATGGAAGGCTTCGACAGTGCGGAGGTCTGGAATATCGTGGATTCACTTCTTTCCCTGATGAGCAAACACCACCCCAGGGAAGCGGCCACGGCTTTGTTGGAGAATTTTCCACCAAAGAAGAGGTACGAGCTCCAACTGCCTTGAGGGTTGATCTCTCTGGGGAGAGGGACTCAGAAACTCTCTGGATGACAGAGCCGAGAACGTCCAGAGTAGGCCACATGGACGATCCAAAGGCTGGAGAACCTCCCGTCCATGGACAGACAGAGAGAGCTGGCGTTGTTCAGCCTGAAGAAGAGGATGTTCTAGGGAGAATTTAGAGCAGCTTCCCCTCCTGAAATGAGCTCCAGTCAAGCAGGGGAGGCTCTCTTCATCAGGGATTGGAGGGAGATGATGAGAGGAAAGGTTTTGAGCTGAAAGAGGGGAGAAAAGGTTAGATTTCGGGAAGAAGTATTTCAGGAATAAGTGGACCTCTCTTCCTTGCAGGTCTGCCCAGACATTCTGGGACTACATCTTCTCCTTGCCCGAGATACTGCAGGACCTTTTGAAGGGGTTTTCCCTGTTCCTGCAGGAGAAACAGGAGGAGGGCTGTGATGTTCCCCCGGAGGACTCCTGCATCCTTCTCCTCTCTGTGAGTTATCAGGAAAAGCCCAAGTGCCCTTGTCCTCAGCTTGTGGTGGAAGCAGGAGCTTCACAGAGCCAGGGCACTCACTGCTGCCTTTCTTCCAGGTGCTGGCCTTCAAGGACTGGCAAAATGAGCAAACCGCTGCGACGTACAGCATCTGGAATGCTCTGAGGCAGTCACATCCAAGGATACTTTTCCAGGTGCTCGGGGCCCTTCTGAAGCTGTCGGAGAGAGCCCAGATGGTGAGCAGGGCATCAGCCAGGGGAGCCATCTTAGCAAGCAGGGGCTGGTACAGTGTGGGCAGTGGGATTCGAGTGGTGGAGTGACAGCTCCAGATGCCCTCCTTGCCCTGGCTGGGATCTGCCTGGGGACTTTCCAGGCATGGACCTGTCGGCCTGACCGCTCTGCCTGGGCAGGTTCTGGAACTCATCTCTTTCATCAGGGCTGCTTGTGCTGCCCAACAACGCAACATGACCAAGAGTCCATCTGGGACATCTCTACTCTCCCTTCCTTTTTCCACAGGTACTTGGACAGTATCTAAGACGACCACGGGACATACGAGTCTTCATCCATGCCATTGAGTCAATGAGGAACTCCAGCGTCTTTCAAGAGCTGTTGATTAGACTGGTGTTGTCTATGTTTCTGCCAAATCATGCCTTCTGGCAGGCGCAGGTAGGTGACCCGTGGCAAGGATGCCCTGCCCGTGAGCCCAGCCAGACCCTGTTTCTCCCTCTGTCCCTCACAAATCCAGGGCTCTTGGGCACCTCAAGCCATCTGAAAAGGGCAGGGAGGGATGGAGAGGGCAGCTGAGGCTCCAGCAGCAGCAACATCCTCGCTTGGGTCCCACTTCCAGGTACCAAACGTCATCGCCTACGTCCATCAAAACCTGGAACGCTTCAGCTCTAGGTCAGCCCAAATAGCTGTGCAGTGGCTGCTCCACAGAATGACCACCTACTACCCCATGGAAGTTGCCTCAACGTTGTGGAGGATGTTTCCACCGTCTAACAGGTACCTGCTCCGACAGCCTTGAGGGCTGATGTGTATGGGGAGAGGGGCCCAGAACCTCTCTGGATGGCAGAGCCAAGAATGTCTAGAGGAGGCCACGGGGATGATCCAAAGGCTAGAGCATCTCCTGTACACAGACAGGCAGAGAGAGCTGGGGTTGTTGAGCCTGGAGAAGGGGAGGCTCTGGGGAAAACTTAAGAGTATCTTCCCCTGCTGCGCTGGGCTCCAGGCAAGCTGGAGAGGGTCTCTTAATCAGGGATTGGAGGGAGATAATGAAGGAAAAGGCTTTGAGCTGCACGATTAGATTTCAGGAATAAGTGTTTCCTGTGAGGCTGGGGAGGTAATGGCTCAGGTAGCCCAGAGAAGCCCTGCCTGCCCCATCCTTGGAGGTCACGATAGGAGAGACTTGGAGCACCTTGATCCCGTGGGAGGTGTCCCTGCCCATGGAAGAAGTTGGTACTGGAAAGGCTTAAACCCCTTAAAGCCCAAACCATTCCATGGTTCTGTGACTCTCAAACTGCCCTGGGGAGCAGGCCCCTCCTTCCCAGCACGCTATCCAGCCCCACAAAAGCCCTGCAGGAGACAAAGCTGGCATGGCCCAGAGTTCAGGGCCCCAAAGTTGAAGAAGGCTTTAGAGGGAAAGCAAAAGGAGGAGAGGCTGAAGTCCCTTCGTCTCTTCAGCCTGGAGAAGGGGAGGCCTCATTGCACACTGCATCTTCTTCACCTGGGGAACAGCAGGAACGGGCACTGAGCTCTTCTCTCTGGACATGAGGGGATGGCAGGAAGATGCCAGGAGAGGCTTAGGTTGGACATTGGGAAAAAGTTCTCCCCCAGAGATCAATGGAGCACTGGATCAGCTCCCCGGGGAAGCAGTCACAGCACCAAGTCTGATAATATTCAAGAAGGGTTTGGCCAACGCACTCAGCCTCACGGTGTGAACTCTGGGGGTGTCCTGTGCAGGGACAGGAGGTGGACTCGGTGGTCATTGTGGATCCCTTCCCATTCAGGACATTCCATAACTCAGCACGCTTCTCCCAGCCCAACAACGAATGCCTCCTTGCTCCTCTCCTGCTGCCCAGGCCAGGGCTGTGGTGGCCAAGGTTACCCTGCTGATGGACCTCTCTTCCTTGCAGCTCTGCCCAGACATTCTTGGACTACATCTTCTCCTTGCCCGAGATACTGCAGGACCTTTTGAAGGGGTTTTCCCTGTTCCTGCAGGAGAAACAGGAGGAGGGCTGTGATGTTCCCCCGGAGGACTCCTGCATCCTTCTCTTGGCTGTGAGTTATCCGTAAAAGCCCAAGTGCCCTTGTCCTCAGCTTGTGGCGGAAGCAGGAGCTTCACAGAGCCAGGGCACTCACTGCTGCCTTTCTTCCAGGTGCTGGCCTTCAAGGACTGGCAAAATGAGCAAACCGCTGCGACGTACAGCATCTGGAGTACTCTGAGGCAGTCACATCCAAGGATACTTTTCCAGGTGCTCGGGGCCCTTCTGAAGCTGTCGGAGAGAGCCCAGATGGTGAGCAGGGCATCAGCCAGGGGAGCCATCTTAGCAAGCAGGGGCTGGTACAGTGTGGGCAGTGGGATTCGAGTGGTGGAGTGACAGCTCCAGATGCCCTCCTTGCCCTGGCTGGGATCTGCCTGGGATCTGCCTGGGGACTTCCCAGGCATGGACCTGTCGGCCTGACCGCTGTGCCTGGGCAGGTTCTGGAACTCATCTCTTTCATGAGGACTGCTTGTGCTGCCCAACCACGCAACATGACCAAGAGTCCATCTGGGACATCTCTACTCTCCCTTCCTTTTTCCACAGGTACTTGGACAGTATCTAAGACGAGCACAGGACACACAAGTCTTCATCTGTGCCATTGAGTCAATGAGGAACTCCAGCGTCTTTCAAGAGCTGTTGATTAGACTCGTGTGGTCTCTGTTTCTGCCAAATCATGCCTTCTGGCAGGCGCAGGTAGGTGACCCGTGACAAGGATGCCCTGCCCGTGAGCCCAGCCAGACCCTGTTTCTCCCTCTGTCCCTCACAAATCCAGGGCTCTTGGGCACCTCAAGCCATCTGAAAAGGGCAGGGAGGGATGGAGAGGGCAGCTGAGGCTCCAGCAGCAGCAACATCCTCACTTGGGTCCCTCTTCCAGGTACCAAACGTCATCACCTACGTCCATCAAAACCTGGAATGCTTCAGCTCTAGGTCAGCCCAACAAGCTGTGCAGTGGCTGCTCCACAGAATGGCCAATTACTACCCCATGGAAGCTGCCTCAACGTTGTGGAGGATGTTTCCGCCGTCTAACAGGTACCTGCTCCGACAGCCTTGAGGGCTGATGTGTATGGGGAGAGGGGCCCAGAACCTCTCTGGATGGCAGAGCCAAGAATGTCTAGAGGAGGCCATGGGGATGATCCAAAGGCTAGAGCATCTCCTGTACACAGACAGCTGATGAAGGGATTAGAGGGGAAGCAAAAGGAGGAGAGGCTGAAGTCCCTTGGTCTGTTCAAGTTCCCCTTGGAGAAGGGAAGACTAAGAGGAGACCTCATCACACTCTGCACTGAACTCTTCACTCTGGACATGAGGGGATGGCAGGAAGATGCCAGGAGAGGCTTAGGTTGGACAATGGGAAAAATGTTCTCCCCCAGAGATCAAAGGAGCACTGGATCAGCTCCCCGGGGAAGCAGTCGCGGCACCAAGCCTGATAATATTCAAGAAGGGTTTGGCCAACACACTCAGCCTCACGGTGTGAACTTTGGGGATGTCCTGTGCAGGGACAGGAGGTGGTCTCGGTGGTCCTTGTGGGTCCCTTCCCACTCAGGACATTCCATAACTCAGCACGCTTCTCCCAGCCCAACAACGAATGCCTCCTTGCTCCTCTCCTGCTGCCCAGGCCAGGGCTGTGGTGGCCAAGGTTACCCTGCTGATGGACCTCTCTCCCTTGCAGTTCTGCCCAGCTACTCTGGCACCACATCTTCTCTATGCCCCAGACAATGAAGAACATTTTGAAGAGGTTCCCGCTCTTGCACGACAGACAGCAAAGGGACTCTGATGTTCCCCCGGAGGACTCCTGCATCCTTCTCTTGGCTGTGAGTTATCCGGAAAAACCCAAGTGCCCTTGTCCACAGCTTGCGGTGGAAGCAGGAGCTTCACAGAGCCAGGTCACTCACCGCTGCCTTTCTTCCAGGAGCTGGCCTGCACGGACTCAGAAGATGAGGATATCGTGGCAAAATACAATATCTCAAGCATTCTGAGGCACTTGAGTCCAGTGATGCTCTCACCGGTGCTCACGGCCCTTCTGACGCTGTCGGAGAGACGCCCGACGGTGAGCACGGCATCTGCAAGCGGTGCCCATTGGCAGCCAGGGGCTGGGGCAGTGCGGGCAGTGGGATTCAAGTGATGGAGTCAACTTCCAAAGACTCCCTTTTCCCTGGTGGGGCGGGTGAGATGCCCAGGGAACGTCTGGGCATGGACCTGTCATGGTGACCACCGTGCCTGGGAAGGTCACGGAAATGGTCCACCTAAAGCTTTGCTAAAGCAGGTGGAGATGATTAGAGGCTGTGTGCTCACAGCCCGGAAAGCCAAACTGTGTCAGTCACTGCATCCAAAGCAGTGGGAGCACCAGGGGGAGGGAGGGGCCATGCTCTGGTGACAGCCCAGCTGGCGTCCTGGGGCTGGATCTGGAGTCCTCAGCACACGAAGGCCATGGAGGTTTGGAACAAGGCCAGAAGACGACATGGAGATGGTCTGAGGTCTGGAGCACTTCCCACGTGAGGACCGGCTGAGAGAGCTGGGCTTGTTTGGCCTGGAGAAGAGAAAGCTCCAGGGAGAATTCAGAACAGCTTCCAGTCCTGAAATAGGCTCCAGGAAAGCTGGGGAGGGGCTCCTGATGAAGGAGTGCAGGGAGATGATGAGGGGGAACGGGTTTTCAAGCTGAAAGAGGGAAGATGGGGATAAGATTTAAGGCCAAAATGTTTTGCTGTGAGGGTGGGGAGGCCCTGGCCCAGGCTTGCCAGAGCAGTCGTGTCTGCCCCATCCTGGAGGTGTTGAAGGCCAGGTTGGAAGTGTCTTGGAGCAACCGGATCTGGTTGAAAGACACGCTTGCTCCTGCAGGGGCTTGGACTGGATGACCTTTCCAACTCCAGTGTTCCATGATTCTGTGACCTTTTCACTACAAGGAAATCCGATTTTACATACAGGCACGAAAGATGCAGGACCTTCTCCCACACCTGATGGAAGTCCTGAATGACGGCAACAGCGACATCGTGTTGAAGAGCCTGCAGGTCATTTCAAGCGTGATGCGTCACCTGGAGAAGAAGGAGGCCAGCCCTTTGGCCGTGCAGCTGACAGAGAAGCTCCTGCCTCTCTTTAATCATGTAAGGATGAGGATAGAGCCGGGTCCTGCAGCTCAAACCTGCCAGACACACCTCTGAGGCAGAAGCTTCTCCTGTGGGAGACTGAGATGAGATCTTAGGAAGAAAGATACTCCTGTGAGTGGGGGGTGGCCCCTGCCCAGGTTGCCCAGAGCAGTCGTGGCTGCCCCAGCCCTGAAGGGCTTCAAGGTCACGTTGCCTTTGAGCAACCTGATGGCCTTTGAGTTCTCCAGCAGCCCAAATAACTCTATGATTTGATGATTTTGGGCTTGTCCTGTGCAGGGACAGGAGTTGGGCTCCATGAGCCCTGTGGGTCCCTTCCAATTGAGGACATGCGATCATTCCGTGCTTCACTGTGGGCAGAGATACTGGTGCTGAAGTCCCGCTGTCCTTCTCCCTACCAGGAGTCCAGCGAGCTGAGAGAGACTTCCATCATCATCTTCAGGGACCAGATGAAGAATGTGGTGCCCAGGAACAAGAGGCAGATGAAGAAAAATGTGCGAATGGCCCTGCTCCCGCTCTTCTTTCATTTGAACGACCAAACGGAGAGGGTGGCCAAGGTATGGAGGGAAGAGGCTCCAAGACATTTGGGCCAGGGCACGTCTCTGCTTCCTAAGGCCACCAAAACAAAGGCAAGAGGAAGGCGACACAGGGTTGTGGTGCCATCTCTATTTCTACTGCTCCACAGGCATCCGAGGAAGCGCTCCTTGCTGCAGCAGAGTTCCTCCAGCGGACACAGCTCCAACATCTCGTCCAGATGCAGCAGACGTGGAGTATTGCGGAATGCTTGGTGAGGACATCCTAGGGGTTAGACGAGAGCTTCCCCACGTATCTGGGGTGTGGGTCTCACCTGCCCTGCTCCAGCCTGGAGCCCACAGCCCCCGATCCAGAGGGAGGTGTCTGTGCCCGTGGCAGGGAGGTGGAACTGCATGGGACTCGAGGCCGCTTCCAGCCCAAGCCACTCCAGGATTCCATTCCCATACCCTTCTTCTCTTTCCAGCTGGCGCAGCGCAGGAGCAAGGCCGAGGAGTACATCAATGGCAGCGTGCCCTACCTGAGGGACGCTCAGAAAGACTTGCGCTTGGCAGCCGTCAGGTTCATCGGTGAGCCACCATCCCCGAGTCCTTCCGTTGGGACCCCCTGGCCCCAGTTCTCACCACAGCACTGGGGATCAAGGGGATCTGACGGAGCTCTCTCTCCCTAGGGCTTGCTGCGAGACACCTGAGGGACCAAAGCCCTGAGAAGATGTCACAGATCTGCTGCGGTGAGGAGGGACAGGGTTGGGTTTGGCAGGGCTGGTGGTTCAGGAGACAGTGACTGAGCAGGGTGCTGCCTTGCCTGGGCCTGCTCCAGGACACCTGTCTGGGGCAGTTGGGACATTCCCGCACAGCAGCTCTCCCCTGGCCGGGGCTTGGGAGGGCTTGGGAGGGGATGCTCGGGGCTCTCTGTAGACACAGGGTTTCATCTCAGCTCTGTTTGTTTCCGCCACAGTCCTTGAGCCCTTGAAGGAAGACAGCGACATCGAAGTCTGTTCCCTGGCTACACAGACCATCTTCATCGTGAGCTGTCCAAGGCAGCAGCCAAGAGCGAGGCGCATTCTGCAAGCGCTGCGCTTCTGGGGCCCCTGAGCCAGGCTGAGGCGCTGGAGGTGCCTGCAGGCAAAGAGGTCGTGGAAGCAAAGAATCCCGGGATGACTGAAGACCTCTAAGCTCATCTTGGACGACCTCCAGTCCTATCCACCGCGACAACTAAACCACATCCTGAAGCACCACCTCTAGGTGGCAAGGTGGTGTGTCAAGGCTTGGACAGGATGGTCTTAGAGGTCTTTTCAAACCTTACCAATTCTTCCGTATGTTGAGCCTGACCCTCCCCTGGCAGAGCTTGAGCCCATTCCCTCTCGTCCCGTCCCCTGTCCCTTGGCAGAAGAGCCCAGCTCCCTCCTCTCCACAACCTCCTTTCAGGGAGTTGGAGAGAGCAATGAGGTCTCCTCTCAGCCTCCTCTTCTCCAGGCTAAACGCCTCCGGCTCTCTCAGTCATTCCTCTTCTTTTCCAGCCCCTTCCCCAGCTCCGTTGCTCTTCTCTGGACTCGCTCCAGAGCCTCAACATCCTTCTTGTGGTGAGAGCAGGATTCGAGGAGCAATCTCACCGGTGCCGAGTCCAGAGGGAGGAGAACCTCCCTGGCCCTGCTGGCCGTGTCCTTTCTGATCCAAGCCAAGACGCCATTGGCCTTCTTGACCACCTGGGCCACTGTTGGCTCATGGTCAGTTACTGTCAACCAACAGCCCCAGGCCCCTCTCCTCCTGGCAGCTTTCCAGCCAGACTTCTCCTAATCTCCAGCTGCTGAAGGTTGTTGTGCCCCAAGTGCAGGACCCGACTCTTGGCCTTGTTAACGTTTTGAAGAGCTCCCTCCCCTCATGGGCTCCCTTGCCCTCAAGTACTGTCTCCAATGAGACTTTGCCAACAGCCTTCTGAAGAGTTCGGAGTCTGCCCTCTGGAAGTTGAATGCTACTGTCCTGCTAAGCACCTTCTTCACTTCACCTAGAAGAGAAAATCCTATCGTCTCCTGATCGCTTTGTCCCAGGTGTTCCCCTACTGCCACATCCCCCCAAGGCCTTCTCTGTTGACAGACAATAAGTCCAGGAGGGCACCTTCCCTCGTTGGTTCATTCACCAGCTGTGCAAGGAAGTTGTCTTCCACGCACTCCAGGAACCTCCTAGACTGCTTCCTTTCTGCTCTATTGTACTCCCAGCAGGTATCAGGGAGATTGAAGTCTCCCACAAGGACCAGAGGCATTGCCTTGGAGATTGACCCCAGCTGTTTAAAGAAGAGCTCCTCAGCTGCTTCTCCTTGGCTGGGTGGCCTGTAACAGACTCCCAGCACAAAATCTAGCTTCTTATGGGCTCCTCTGATTTTAACCCACAGGCACTCATCTCCTCATCGCCACAATCCATCTCAGTGGTGTCCAATTCCTCCTTTACAAAGAGGGCTACTCCTCCTCCTCTCCTACCCTTCCTATCCCGCCTGAAGAGTTTGTACCCACCATGGCTTCACCCCAGTTATAGGAGTCATCCCACCACCTTTCCTTGATGGCAACGACATCATGGCCTCCTTGCCCTAAGACAGCTTCCAGCTCCTCCTCCTCATTCCCCTGCTGCCTGCATTGCTGTAAATACACTTCAGCTGAGCTGCTGAGCCTTCAGCCCTCTTCGAGGGAACAGAGTTCTTTCCCAATTGCCTGGTAACTGGCGCAGCTTGGACCACAGTGCCCGTATCTCCCTTACCACCCCCAGGTGTGTTCACCCCCACTTCCTGTGCGGTGATGTCCTGGTGATCCTCCCCAGCACAGCCTGTCCGAGTCACCACTGCCCCACGTCCAGGCTCGCTCTTGCCTAGCCTGGTCTCATCCCCCTCCACCTTCATATCTACTTTAAAGCTCGATTTATGAGCTTACCTAGGTTCTTAGCAAGGGCTTTAGCCCCTCTAGGAGACACACGTGTCCCATCCTTAGCAGCAAAGCCTGGGGGTGCGTGAGCCACCTCATGACCAAAGAAGCCGGAGCCCCTCTCCTCACAGCAGACTTGGAGCCAGGCATTCATGGAAGTCTTCTTCCTGACTTCCAGCTCCTCTCTATTCAGCCTTGGGATGCAGCAGAATACTATCTGAGCCCCAGAGCCCTCCAGCCATCCTTCTCCCAGTGGCCCTGAAGTCTTTCTGGATGGCTTTGGGCTTTCTCTTTACTGAGTCATCGTTACCAGTTTGGACTATCAGAGGATAGTAGTGTGTCTTGTGGGCCAGGGGAGGAAGCTTTCTAGCTCTGTCCTTCCCTGATGCCCCCGGGAAGCAGCAGACGTCTCTGTGGAGCAGGTCCGGTCTGCACATGGGTCCCTCCGTTCCTTTTAGGAGGGAGTCCCCTACAACAATCACCCTCCTCTTCTTCTTAGTGGAGGATGTTTTTCTCTTTCTGTGAGGATAGTGCGGCCTAGGGAAAGACTCTAGGCTGTGGGAACCATCCTCGTCCTCAGCATCGGATTCCACCTGCAGCACGTGGTACTTGTTCACCAGGAGGATCTGCTCTATCTCGCTCTCGCACTCCCTGATGGACCTCAGCCCCTTTCCCTCCTCAGGTAGGTGATTTGGTGATTTGGTGTGATATTGGGTGGATTTGGGGTAATTGAGGGTGGGTCCGGGGTGATTTGGGGTGTCTTTTGATTGATTTGGGTGAGTTTGGGGTATGTTGCAGTGAGTTGGAGAGATTTGGGGTGGGTTTGGACTGATTTGGGGTGAATTTCTGGTGGTTTGGGGTGGTTTTCAGTGGGTTGGGGTCTCTATGGGGTCTCTGTGCAGCACTATAGGGTCTCTATGGGGCACTATGGGGTCAATAGAGATCATCCAGTTCCAACCCCAATCATGGAGAAGTTTGGGTTGGAAGGAACTTCAAAGCCCATGTAGGTCCCTCTTGGCCAGGCTGAACCTCAGGAGGTTTTTCCCCTCAAACCCCACATTCTCCTCCCAAACTCCACATTCTCCCCCTTAAACCCCATACTCTCCCCACCAGACCCTACATTCTCTCCTCAAACCTCACGTTCCCCCCCAAACCCCGCGTTGTCCCCCCCCTAAGCCCCATGTTGTCCCCTCAAGCCCTGACTGAGCTGCCCAGGGAGGCGACAGAGCCACCATCTCAGGAGGGCTTTAAGAGACACCTTGATGAAGTTCTCGGGGATACAATTCAGCAGCTGACGCCTTGGGCTTGATGATCTAGCAGGACTTTTCCAACCTAGTGATTTTATGATCCCCTTTTGCAGCGCCAGCGATGGGAAACCTCTCCTCCTCCTCAGCTCACCTTGGGGAACACACGACCCCGTTGGTCAACAGCCTCATCGACACCATCGTGGAGTCGTGTGGCGAGGAGGCACAGAGGCTGTTGCGCTTCTACACCGCCGGTGAGGAGGACAACAGCCCCGCAGATGACCCCAGCACCTCCCGGGGGACAATCCCACCTACTCCCTAATCTCCTCCAGCAGCTCCACCAGCTCCGACATGGAAAGAAGACGAAGACGCCAAGCCCGCAGCCAGCCTCGGCCCCACCGCCTCCCAGGGCAACTTTCCACTCAGAACTGGACACTGGTTGGTCATTAAATTTATGATTTCAGAGCACAAATCATTCAACGATTCCAGGGAGCCAAAATTCAGTCTAAACTGGTCTTTTAGTAGTTGTGCAACAACATTAAAAAAACCCTCAAATTCATCTCAGAAAGCCAATCAGGGTGCGTCTCTTAATCTTCCTCAAGCATTACAAAAATTAAAATTTCACTCCCATTTTCAACTGTAAATTCCTGTCCATGTTTTTCTCTTTTTGTGAGAATGGTGCGGCCTAGGGAAAGACTCTAGGATGTGGGAAGTTCATGTCACAGTCCACTCCTAAGCAGATACACGATGCTTCATTTCATTTATGATCTCAGACTCAGAATCACAGAATCACGGAACAACCAGGTTGGAAGGGACCCATCGGATCTTCTAGTCCAACCATTCCTATCTAACACTAAACCAAGTCCCTCAAGACCTCATCCACCCGTGTCTTAAACACCTCCAGGGAAGGGGAATCAACCACCTCCCTGGGCAGCCTGTTCCAATGCCCAATGACCCTTTCTGTGAAAAACCTCTTCCTAATGTCCAGCCTAAATCTACCCTGGCGGAGCTTGAGGCCATTCCCTCTCGTCCTGTCCCCTGTCACTTGGGAGAAGAGCCCAGCTCCCTCCTCTCCACAACCACCTTTCAGGTACTTGTAGAGAGTAATGAGGTCTCCTCTCAGCCTCCTCTTCTCCAGGCTAAACAACCCCAGCTCTCTCAGCCGCTCCTCATAGGGCCTGTTCTCCAGCCCCTTCACCAGCCTCGTTGCTCTTCTCTGGACTTGCTCCAAAGCCTCAACATCCTTCTTGTGCTGAGGGGCCCACAACTGGACGCAATATTCAAGGAGCGGCCTCACCAGTGCTGAATACAGAGGGAGAATCACCTCCCTGGACCTGCTGGTCACACCGTTTCTGATCCAAGCCAGGATGCCATTGGCCTTCTTGGCCACCTGGCCACACTGCTGGCTCATGTTCAGTCGACGGTCAACCAACACCCCCGGTTCCCTCTCCTCCTGGCAGTTTTCCAGCCAGGCTTCTCCCAGTCTGTAGCTCTGCATAGGGTTGTTGTGCCCCAAGTGCAGGACCCGGCATTTGGCCGTGTTAAACCTCATGCCGTTGGACACTGCCCAGCGGTCCAGCTTGTCCAGGTCCCTTTGCAAAGCCTCCCTACCCTCCAGGAGATCGACACTTGCACACAGCTTTGTGTCATCTGCAAACTTGCTAAGGGTACCCTCAATGCCCTCATCCAGGTCATTGATGAAGACATTGAACAGGACTGGACCCAGTACTGAGCCCTGGGGGACACCACTTGTCACTGGCCTCCAGCTGGACTTAACACCATTTACCACCACTCTCTGGGCCCGGCCAGCCAGCCAGTTTTCTACCCAGGAGAGTGTGCGTCTGTCCAGGCCAGAGGCTGACAGTTTCCGCAGCAGAATGCTGGGAGAAACTGTGTCAAAGGCTTTACTGAAGTCCAGAAAGACCACATCCACAACCTTTCCTTCATCCAGCAGCCGAGTCACTTTGTCATAGAAGGCGATCAGGTTGGTTTGGCAGGACCTGCCTCTGGTAAACCCATGTTGACTGGGCCTGATCACCCGGTTCTCTTGTAAGCGCTTCATGATAGCACTCAAGATCACCTGTTCCATGACTTTCCCTGGCACTGAGGTCAGACTGACTGGCCTGTAGTTCCCCGGATCCTCCCTGCTACCCTTCTTGTAAATGGGAACTACATCAGCCAGTCTCCAGTCCAGAGGTACCTCCCCAGTCTTCCAGGACTGCTGGAAGATGATGGAAAGGGGTTTAGCCAATACATCCGCCAGCTCCCTCAAAACCCTAGGACGTATCCCATCTGGCCCCATGGACTTGTGGGTGTCCAGTTGGCCAAGCAGGGCTCTGACCACCTCCTCTTGGACTATGGGAGCCTCGTATTGCTCCTCTGTTTCCCGGGTATCTACACAGAGGGAACAGCTTTCTTTACAATTAAAGACTGAGGTAAAGAAGGCATTAAGTAGCCTTATCCTCGTCCCCTGTCACTGCTGTTCTCTCTGACTCCAAAAGGGACTGTATGGTCTCCCTTGTCCTCCTTTTACTGTTAATATACTTATAAAAAGATTTTTTATTGTCTTTTGCTGACTTAGCTAATCTGACCTCTAGCTCGGCCTTAGCCCCTCTGATTTTTTCCCTACATAGCCTCGCTTCCCTCCTGTAGTCCCTCCAAGAGGCCTGTCCCCCCTTCCAGAGCCTATAAATCTTCCTTTTTTTCCTAATTTGACTCAAGATTTCCCTACTTAACCAAGCTGGTTTTTTCCCCTGCCGGCCTTTTTTCCAGAACACGGGGATGGCTTTCTCCTGAGCTGCCAGGATCTCCTTTTTGAGGAACTCCCAGCCCTCTTGGGCTCCCTTGCCCTCAAGTGCTGTCTCCCAGGAGACTTTGCCAACCAGCCTTCTAAACAGTTCAAAGTCTGCCCTCTGAAAATTTAGTGCTACCGTCCTGCTTAGTATCCTCTTCGCTTCACCTAGGACAGAAAACCCTATCATCTCAACCCTCAAATGCCTCAAAACCAACCCAAACCACCCCCAAGTGCCCTCCCACATCCCCTTAAGTTCCCAAAAGCACCCAAACAACACAAAATCCCCCCAATGAGTCCCAAGCACCCCCAAACCACCCCAAAATAGCACCAAACATCCCCAAATGCCCCAAAGCACCCCCAAAACACCACCCAGACACCTCAAAATCTCCCTAAACCAAACCAAAATAGCACCAAAGCTTTCAAAATGCACTAAAAGGCCCCCAAATGCCCCCCAGGCAGCTCTTCTCCCATTTATTGGGGTCCCCTAGAGGGGGATATGATGTCATTGGGTGACTGGAGGCGGGGGGTGCAATCCCGAGGGGCCATTTTATTAGTTGTGCAACAACTGTGAAAAAACCCCTCAAATTCACTTTGGAGTCGGATGCTTGCCGAGAAAACCTGTGATCCCAAAAAGGTCCTGGTAATGCAGGATGCCCCCTCTAGTGTGAGCACCTTTCAAAAAGGCACTGAATCCCCATGGGCGACAGCAACATCAACTTCTTCCCAAGGCCCCTTTGAAGATCATATTAATTTGACAATTTACATTAAGCTTTTATTGAAAAGGGGGAAAAACCCCAACTGGGAGTAATTTGTATAGCATCTTAAAGGCATCTGAATGCCATCTTCAAGTATGTTATGCACTATGTAGGATGAAAACGTCTCACAAGTAGCACATCTTCCAGCAGTCCTGGAAGACTGGGGAGGTACCACTGGACTGGAGGCTGGTGAAGGGGCTGGAGAACAGACCCTATGAGGAGCGGCTGAGAGAGCTGGGGTTGTTTAGCCTGGAGAAGAGGAGGCTGAGAGGAGAAGGGTTGCAAGGAGGATCCAGGGGACCCCAGGCCTATCAGTGTGACCTCAGTGCCAGGGAAAGTCATGGAACAGGTGATCTTGAGAGCGATCATGAAGCACATGCAAGAGAACCAGGTGATCAGGCCCAGTCAATAGGGGTTCACAAAAGGCAGGTCTTGCCAAACCAACCTGATCGCCTTCTATGACAAAGTGACTTGGCTGTTGGATGAGGGAGAGGCTGTGGATGGATCTTCCTGGATTTCAGTAAAGCCTTTGACACAGTTTCTCCTAGCATTCTGCTTCAGGAACTGTCACCTCTGACCTGGACAGATGCACACTCTCCTGGGTAGAAAACTGGCTGGAGGGCCAAGCCCAGAGAGTGCTTGGGAAATGGTATTAACTCCAGCTGGAGGCCAGTGACAAGTGGGGTTCCCCAGGGCTCAGTGCTGGGTCCAGCCCTGTTCAATGTCTTCATCAACAACCTGGATGAAGGCATTGAGGGTACCCTTAGCAAGTTTGCAGATGACACAAAGCTGTGTGCAAGTGTCGATCTGCTGGAGGGTAGAGAGGCTTTGCAAAGGGACCTGGACAGGCTGGACCGCTGGGCAGTGTCCAACGGCATGAGGTTTAACACGGCCAAATGCCGGGTCCTGCACTTGGGGCACAACCACCCTATGCAGAGCTACAGACTGGGAGAAGTCTGTCTAGAAAGCTGCCAGGAGGAGAGGGACCTGGGGGTGTTGGTCGACAACCGACTGAACATGAGCCAGCAGTGTGGCCAGGTGGCCAAGAAGGCCAATGGCATCCTGGCTTGTATCAGAAACGGTGTGACCAGCAGGTCCAGGGAGGTGATTCTCCCTCTGTATTCAGCACCGGTGAGGCCGCTCCTTGAATCCTGTGTGCAGTTGTGGGCCCCTCAGCACAAGAAGGATGTTGAGGCTCTGGAGTGAGTCCAGAGAAGAGCAATGAAGCTGGTGAAGGGGCTGGAGAAAAGGCCTTATGAGGAATGTCTGAGAGAGCTGGGGTTGTTTAGCCTGGAGAAGAGGAGGCTGAGAGGAGACCTCATTACTCTCTACAAGTACCTGAAAGGAGGTTGTAGAGAGGAGGGAGCTGGGCTCTTCTCCCAAGTGACAGGGGACAGGATGAGAGGGAATGGCCTCAAGCTCCGCCAGGGGAGATTTAGGTTGGACATTAGGAGGAGGTTTTTCACGCAGAGGGTCATTGGGCATTGGAACAGGCTGCCCAGGGAGGTGGTTGATTCCCCTTCCCTGGAGGTGTTTAAGGCACGAGTGGACGAGGTCTTGAGGGACTTGGTTTAGTGTTAGATAGGAATGGTTGGACTAGAAGATCCTATGGGTCCCTTCCAACCTGGTTGTTCTGTGATTCTGTGATTCTGAGAATGCACCCTGGAGAAGCAACGGATATATAGGTATTCTGGTACCAGCTACTCCAGTTACCAGGCAATTGGGAAAGAACTCTGTTCCCTCTAAGAGGGCTGAAGGCTCAGCAGCTCAGCTGAAGTGCATTTACACCAATGCAGGCAGCAGGGGAATGAGGAGGAGGAGCTGGAAGCTGTCTTAGGGCAAGGAGGCCATGATGTCTTCTTTGGCGGCACTCAGCTACAGGACGGTGAGTACTGTGGCAGGGGGGACTGGCTTCTGAAGCTCCGCGGCTTTTTTTCCTGAGCCGAGATTCTAGAAAATCCCAGGCGGGGGTTGGGCTCCCGGCAGCCGGCTCGGACACCCGATCCCGCGCGGTGACTGACGGGAAGGGGGCGGTCCCGGAGGCTCCGCGGGAGATTTAAACGGCTCCCTGGGAGCTTGGCGAAGACTGCAGTGGCGAAGACCGGCGTGCAAAAGAGCGGCGTGGCAGTTTGAGCAGCAGTTCGAGAAGGCAGGGCGCAGGAAGGACTCTAAGGGCACAGAGGGGGCAGCAACGACCATGGTGGCTACACAGCAGAGGGTTAAAGCTGCTCCATGCGCTGCAGCCAGCAGGAGGGATGCTGCTACCCACACGCAGCCACAGTGGGTAGATGCAGCTGCCCGGACCCTGAGCTGTAGGCAGTGCCCCCCTCTCAACCAGCTCGTGCCTCTGCTCCTCTTATGGGCTCCACTTGCGAAAGCTGCCTCCGAGTGGAGGAACTCCTTCGCATGGTGGAGGGGTTAAGGGAGGAGGTTAGGAGGCTCAGGACTATCAGGGAATGTGAGAGGAAGATAGACATGTGCAGCAGGGCCCTCTCACTCCCTCAGCAACCTGTTGCACCTGGTGTAACTGATAAGCACCCACCTGCACGCTGCAGGCCTGGGACTAACAGGGATGGGGAATGGAAGCAGGTTCCTTCCAGGGGAAGGAAGCCTGCTCCCCATAAGCAGTCAGCAACACCTGAGATCCCCCTGGCGAACAAGTACCGGGTGCTCCAGGAGGAAACTAGTACTGAGGATGGTGGTCATCATAGCCTAGTATCTTTTCCTAGGCCACACAGTCCTCAGAAGAAAATCACAACAATCTCCACTAAGAAGAAAATCACAACCTCCTCCACAAAGAAGAAGAGGAGGGTGATTGTTGTAGGGGACTCCCTCCTCAAAGGAGCGGAGGGACCCATTTGCAGACCTGACCCGCTCCACAGGGAGGTCTGCTGCCTGCCAGGGGCATCAGGGCGGGAAGTAGCTGGGAAACTCCCCTCCCTGATCCATGAGACGGACTACTACCCTCTGGTAGTAGTCCAGACTGGTAATGATGGCCTAGCCAAGGACATCAAAAAAGATTTCAGGGCCCTTGGGAAGATGATGGAGGGCTCAGGTGGTGTTCTGCTCCATCCCCAGGATACATGGAGCAGACCCGCTGAATACTAAGAAGGACTCAATTAATGCCTGGCTCCGAACCTGGAGCGAGGAAAAGGGCTTTGGGTTCTTTGACCACGGAGTGGTTCGTGCACCCCCTGACATGGGTGCAAAGGTTGGGGCACTTGGGTCTCCTAGCGGGGTTAAGGTCCTTGCTAAAAACCTAGCTAAGCTCATAAATGGAGCTTTAAACTAGGTGTGAAGGGGGAGGGGATCCAGTCCAGGCTAGACAACCGCGTGCCTGGACGTGGGTCACTGGAGTTTAGGAGGGGGCGTGCTGGCGAGGACCACCAGCGCGTCACAGTACAGGTAGTGGGGGAGAATGCAGCCTCGCTCAACAAGGGAGATATAGATATTCTGGCATCAACTACTCCAGGAGGAGTAGTCCCCTCTAGGAGGGCTGAAGGCTCAGCTACTCAGCTGAAGTGCATTTACACCAATGCACGCAGCATGGGGAACAAGATGGAAGCGCTGGAAGCCGTTGTAGGGCAAGGTGCCTTTGATGTCATTGCCATCACGGAAACGTGGTGGGATGACTCTTATAACTGGAGTTCGGGTATGGTGGTGTATAAACCCTTCAGGAGGGATAGAAAGGGTAGGAGAGGGGGTGGAGTAGCCCTCTTTGTAAGGGAGGACTTGGACACCTCCGAGATGGACTGTGGCGATGAGGAGATTGAGTGCCTGTGGGTTAAGATCAAGGGAGCCCATAAGAAGGGAGACTTTGTGCTGGGAGTCTGTTACAGGCCACCCAGCCAAGGAGAAGCAGCTGAGGAGCTCTTCTTTAAACAGCTGGGGTCAATCTCCAAGTCAGTGCCTCTTGTCCTGGTGGGAGACTTCAATCTCCCTGATATCTGCTGGAAGTACAATACAGCAGAAAGGAAGCAGTCTAGGAGGTTCCTGGAGTGCATGGAAGACAACTTCCTTGCACAGCTGGTCAACGAACCTACGAGGGAAGGTGCCCTCCTGGACTTATTGTTTGTCAACAGAGAGGGGCTTGTGGGGGATGTGAGAGTAGGGGGTCGCCTAGATCTTAGTGATCATGAGATGATAGGGTTTTCTGTCCTAGGTGAAGCGAAGAGAATACTAAGCAGGACGGTAGCACTAAATTTTCAGAGGGCAGACTTTGAACTGTTTAGAAGGCTGGTTGGCAAAGTCTCCTGGGAGACAGCACTTGAGGGCAAGGGAGCCCATGAGGGCTGGGAGTTCCTCAAAAAGGAGATCCTGGCAGCTCAGGAGAAAGCCATCCCCGTGTTCTGGAAAAAAGGCCGGCAGGGGAAAAAACCAGCTTGGTTAAGTAGGGAAATCTTGAGTCAAATTAGGAAAAAAAGGAAGATTTATAGGCTCTGGAAGGGGGGACAGGCCTCTTGGAGGGACTACAGGAGGGAAGCGAGGCTATGTAGGGAAAAAATCAGAGGGGCTAAGGCCGAGCTAGAGGTCAGATTAGCTAAGTCAGCAAAAGACAATAAAAAATCTTTTTATAAGTATATTAACAGTAAAAGGACAACAAGGGAGACCATACAGTCCCTTTTGGAGTCAGAGAGAACAACAGTGACAGGGGACGAGGAGAAGGCTACTTAATGCCTTCTTTGCCTCAGTCTTTAATTGTAAAGAAAGCTGTTCCCTCTGTGTAGACACCCGGGAAACAGAGGAGCAATACGAGGCTCCCATAGTCCAAGAGGAGGTGGTCAGAGCCCTGCTTGGCCAACTGGACACCCACAAGTCCATGGGGCCAGATGGGATACGTCCTAGGGTTTTGAGGGAGCTGGCGGATGTATTGGCTAAACCCCTTTCCATCATCTTCCAGCAGTCCTGGAAGACTGGGGAGGTACCTCTGGACTGGAGACTGGCTGATGTAGTTCCCATTTACAAGAAGGGTAGCAGGGAGGATCCGGGGAACTACAGGCCAGTCAGTCTGACCTCAGTGCCAGGGAAAGTCATGGAACAGGTGATCTTGAGTGCTATCATGAAGCGCTTACAAGAGAACCGGGTGATCAGGCCCAGTCAACATGGGTTTACCAGAGGCAGGTCCTGCCAAACCAACCTGATCGCCTTCTATGACAAAGTCACTCGGCTGCTGGATGAAGGAAAGGCTGTGGATGTAGTCTTTCTGGACTTCAGTAAAGCCTTTGACACAGTTTCTCCCAGCATCCTGCTGCGGAAACTGTCAGCCTCTGGCCTGGACAGGCGCACACTCTCCTGGGTAGAAAACTGGCTGGATGGCCGGGCCCAGAGAGTGGTGGTAAATGGTGTTAAGTCCAGCTGGAGGCCAGTGACAAGTGGTGTCCCCCAGGGCTCAGTACTGGGTCCAGTCCTGTTCAATGTCTTCATCAATGACCTGGATGAGGGCATTGAGGGTACCCTTAGCAAGTTTGCAGATGACACAAAGCTGTGTGCAAGTGTCGATCTGCTGGAGGGTAGGGAGGCTTTGCAAAGGGACCTGGACAGGCTGGACCGCTGGGCAGTGTCCAACGGCATGAGGTTTAACACGGCCAAATGCCGGGTCCTGCACTTGGGGCACAACCACCCTATGCAGAGCTACAGACTGGGAGAAGCCTGGCTGGAAAGCTGCCAGGAGGAGAGGGACCTGGAGGTGTTGGTCGACAGCCGACTGAACATGAGCCAGCAGTGTGGCCAGGTGGCCAAGAAGGCCAATGGCATCCTGGCTTGGATCAGAAACGGTGTGACCGGCAGAGCCAGGGAGGTGATTCTCCCTCTGTATTCAGCACTGGTGAGGCCGCTCCTTGAATACTGCATCCAGTTCTGGGCCCCTCAGCACAAGAAGGATGTTGAGGCTCTGGAGCAAGTCCAGAGAAGAGCAACGAGGCTGGTGAAGGGGCTGGAGAACAGACCCTATGAGGAGCGGCTGAGAGAGCTGGGGTTGTTTATCCTGGAGAAGAGGAGGCTGAGGGGAGACCTCATTACTCTCTACAAGTACCTGAAAGGTGGTTGTGGAGAGGAGGGAGCTGGGCTCTTCTCCCAAGTGACAGGGGACAGGACGAGAGGGAATGGCCTCAAGCTCCGCCAGGGTAGATTTAGGCTGGAGATTAGGAGGAGGTTTTTCACGCAGAGGGTCATTGGGCATTGGAACAGGCTGCCCAGGGAGGTGGTTGATTCCCCTTCCCTGGAGGTGTTTGGGACACGGGTGGATGAGGTCTTGAGGGACTTGGTTTAGTGTTAGATAGGAATGGTTGGACTAGAAGATCCGATGGGTCCCTTCCAACCTGGTTGTTCTGTGATTCTGTGATTCTGAGTCTGAGATCATAAATGAAATGAAGCATCGTGTATCTGCTTAGGAGTGGACTGTGACATGAACTTCCCACATCCTAGAGTCTTTCCCTAGGCCGCACCATTCTCACAAAAAGAGAAAAACATGGACAGGAATTTACAGTTGAAAATGGGAGTGAAATTTTAATTTTTGTAATGCTTGAGGAAGATTAAGAGACGCACCCTGATTGGCTTTCTGAGATGAATTTGAGGGTTTTTTTAATGTTGTTGCACAACTACTAAAAGACCAGTTTAGACTGAATTTTGGCTCCCTGGAATCGTTGAATGATTTGTGCTCTGAAATCATAAATTTAATGACCAACCAGTGTCCAGTTCTGAGTGGAAAGTTGCCCTGGGAGGCGGTGGGGCCGAGGCTGGCTGCGGGCTTGGCGTCTTCGTCTTCTTTCCATGTCGGAGCTGGTGGAGCTGCTGGAGGAGATTAGGGAGTAGGTGGGATTGTCCCCCGGGAGGTGCTGGGGTCATCTGCGGGGCTGTTGTCCTCCTCACCGGCGGTGTAGAAGCGCAACAGCCTCTGTGCCTCCTCGCCACACGACTCCACGATGGTGTCGATGAGGCTGTTGACCAACGGGGTCGTGTGTTCCCCAAGGTGAGCTGAGGAGGAGGAGAGGTTTCCCATCGCTGGCGCTGCAAAAGGGGATCATAAAATCACTAGGTTGGAAAAGTCCTGCTAGATCATCAAGCCCAAGGCGTCAGCTGCTGAATTGTATCCCCGAGAACTTCATCAAGGTGTCTCTTAAAGCCCTCCTGAGATGGTGGCTCTGTCGCCTCCCTGGGCAGCTCAGTCAGGGCTTGAGGGGACAACATGGGGCTTAGGGGGGGGACAACGCGGGGTTTGGGGGGGAACGTGAGGTTTGAGGAGAGAATGTAGGGTCTGGTGGGGAGAGTGTGGGGTTTAAGGGGGAGAATGTGGAGTTTGGGGAGGAGAATGTGGGGTTTGAGGGGAAAAACCTCCTGAGGTTCAGCCTGGCCAAGAGGGACCTACATGGGCTTTGAAGTTCCTTCCAACCCAAACTTCTCCATGATTGGGGTTGGAACTGGATGATCTCTATTGACCCCATAGTGCCCCATAGAGACCCTATAGTGCTGCACAGAGACCCCATAGAGACCCCAACCCACTGAAAACCACCCCAAACCACCAGAAATTCACCCCAAATCAGTCCAAACCCACCCCAAATCTCTCCAACTCACTGCAACATACCCCAAACTCACCCAAATCAATCAAAAGACACCCCAAATCACCCCAGACCCACCCTCAATTACCCCAAATCCACCCAATATCACACCAAATCACCAAAACACCTACCTGAGGAGGGAAAGGGGCTGAGGTCCATCAGGGAGTGCGAGAGCGAGATAGAGCAGATCCTCCTGGTGAACAAGTACCACGTGCTGCAGGTGGAATCCGATGCTGAGGACGAGGATGGTTCCCACAGCCTAGAGTCTTTCCCTAGGCCGCACTATCCTCACAGAAAGAGAAAAACATCCTCCACTAAGAAGAAGAGGAGGGTGATTGTTGTAGGGGACTCCCTCCTAAAAGGAACGGAGGGACCCATGTACAGACCGGACCTGCTCCACAGAGACGTCTGCTGCTTCCCGGGGGCATCAGGGAAGGACAGAGCTAGAAAGCTTCCTCCCCTGGCCCACAAGACACACTACTATCCTCTGATAGTCCAAACTGGTAACGATGACTCAGTAAAGAGAAAGCCCAAAGCCATCCAGAAAGACTTCAGGGCCACTGGGAGAAGGATGGCTGGAGGGCTCTGGGGCTCAGATAGTATTCTGCTGCATCCCAAGGCTGAATAGAGAGGAGCTGGAAGTCAGGAAGAAGACTTCCATGAATGCCTGGCTCCAAGTCTGCTGTGAGGAGAGGGGCTCCGGCTTCTTTGGTCATGAGGTGGCTCACGCACCCCCAGGCTTTGCTGCTAAGGATGGGACACGTGTGTCTCCTAGAGGGGCTAAAGCCCTTGCTAAGAACCTAGGTAAGCTCATAAATCGAGCTTTAAAGTAGATATGAAGGTGGAGGGGGATGAGACCAGGCTAGGCAAGAGCGAGCCTGGACGTGGGGCAGTGGTGACTCGGACAGGCTGTGCTGGGGAGGATCACCAGGACATCACCGCACAGGAAGTGGGGGTGAACACACCTGGGGGTGGTAAGGGAGATACGGGCACTGTGGTCCAAGCTGCGCCAGTTACCAGGCAATTGGGAAAGAACTCTGTTCCCTCGAAGAGGGCTGAAGGCTCAGCAGCTCAGCTGAAGTGTATTTACACCAATGCAGGCAGCAGGGGAATGAGGAGGAGGAGCTGGAAGCTGTCTTAGGGCAAGGAGGCCATGATGTCGTTGCCATCAAGGAAAGGTGGTGGGATGACTCCTATAACTGGGGTGAAGCCATGGTGGGTACAAACTCTTCAGGCGGGATAGGAAGGGTAGGAGAGGAGGAGGAGTAGCCCTCTTTGTAAAGGAGGAATTGGACACCACTGAGATGGATTGTGGCGATGAGGAGATGAGTGCCTGTGGGTTAAAATCAGAGGAGCCCATAAGAAGCTAGATTTTGTGCTGGGAGTCTGTTACAGGCCACCCAGCCAAGGAGAAGCAGCTGAGGAGCTCTTCTTTAAACAGCTGGGGTCAATCTCCAAGGCAATGCCTCTGGTCCTTGTGGGAGACTTCAATCTCCCTGATACCTGCTGGGAGTACAATAGAGCAGAAAGGAAGCAGTCTAGGAGGTTCCTGGAGTGCGTGGAAGACAACTTCCTTGCACAGCTGGTGAATGAACCAACGAGGGAAGGTGCCCTCCTGGACTTATTGTCTGTCAACAGAGAAGGCCTTGGGGGGATGTGGCAGTAGGGGAACACCTGGGACAAAGCGATCAGGAGACGATAGGATTTTCTCTTCTAGGTGAAGTGAAGAAGGTGCTTAGCAGGACAGTAGCATTCAACTTCCAGAGGGCAGACTCCGAACTCTTCAGAAGGCTGTTGGCAAAGTCTCATTGGAGACAGTACTTGAGGGCAAGGGAGCCCATGAGGGGAGGGAGCTCTTCAAAACGTTAACAAGGCCAAGAGTCGGGTCCTGCACTTGGGGCACAACAACCTTCAGCAGCTGGAGATTAGGAGAAGTCTGGCTGGAAAGCTGCCAGGAGGAGAGGGGCCTGGGGCTGTTGGTTGACAGTAACTGACCATGAGCCAACAGTGGCCCAGGTGGTCAAGAAGGCCAATGGCGTCTTGGCTTGGATCAGAAAGGACACGGCCAGCAGGGCCAGGGAGGTTCTCCTCCCTCTGGACTCGGCACCGGTGAGATTGCTCCTCGAATCCTGCTCTCACCACAAGAAGGATGTTGAGGCTCTGGAGCGAGTCCAGAGAAGAGCAACGGAGCTGGGGAAGGGGCTGGAAAAGAAGAGGAATGACTGAGAGAGCCGGAGGCGTTTAGCCTGGAGAAGAGGAGGCTGAGAGGAGACCTCATTGCTCTCTCCAACTCCCTGAAAGGAGGTTGTGGAGAGGAGGGAGCTGGGCTCTTCTGCCAAGGGACAGGGGACGGGACGAGAGGGAATGGGCTCAAGCTCTGCCAGGGGAGGGTCAGGCTCAACATACGGAAGAAATGGTAAGGTTGGAAAAGACCTCTAAGACCATCCTGTCCAAGCCTTGACACACCACCTTGCCACCTAGAGGTGGTGCTTCAGGATGTGGTTTATTTGTCGCGATGGATAGGACTGGAGGTCGTCCAAGATGAGCTTAGAGGTCTTCAGTCATCCCGGGATTCTTTGCTTCCATGACCTCTTTGCCTGCAGGCACCTCCAGCGCCTCTGCCTGGCTCAGGGGCCCCAGAAGCGCAGCGCTTGCAGAATGCGCCTCGCTCTTGGCTGCTGCCTCGGACAGCTCACGATGAAGATGGTCTGTGTAGCCAGGGAACAGACTTCGATGTCGCTGTCTTCCTTCAAGGGCTCAAGGACTGTGGCGGAAACAAACAGAGCTGAGATGAAACCCTGTGTCTACAGAGAGCCCCGAGCATCCCCTCCCAAGCCCTCCCAAGCCCCGGCCAGGGGAGAACTGCTGTGCGGGAATGTCCCAACTGCCCCAGACAGGTGTCCTGGAGCAGGCCCAGGCAAGGCAGCACCTTGCCCTGCCAAACCCAACCCTGTCCCTCCTCACCGCAGCAGATCTGTGACATCTTCTCAGGGCTTTGGTCCCTCAGGTGTCTCGCAGCAAGCCCTAGGGAGAGAGAGCTCCGTCAGATCCCCTTGATCCCCAGTGCTGTGGTGAGAACTGGGGCCAGGGGGTCCCAACGGAAGGACTCGGGGATGGTGGCTCACCGATGAACCTGACGGCTGCCAAGCGCAAGTCTTTCTGAGCGTCCCTCAGGTAGGGCACGCTGCCATTGATGTACTCCTCGGCCTTGCTCCTGCGCTGCGCCAGCTGGAAAGAGAAGAAGGGTATGGGAATGGAATCCTGGAGTGGCTTGGGCTGGAAGCGGCCTCGAGTCCCATGCAGTTCCACCTCCCTGCCACGGGCACAGACAACTCCCTCTGGATCGGGGGCTGTGGGCTCCAGGCTGGAGCAGGGCAGGTGAGACCCACACCCCAGATACGTGGGGAAGCTCTCGTCTAACCCCTAGGATGTCCTCACCAAGCATTCCGCAATACTCCACGTCTGCTGCATCTGGACGAGATGTTGGAGCTGTGTGCGCTGGAGGAACTCTGCTGCAGCAAGGAGCGCTTCCTCGGATGCCTGTGGAGCAGTAGAAATAGAGATGGCACCACAACCCTGTGTCGCCTTCCTCTTGCCTTTGTTTTGGTGGCCTTAGGAAGCAGAGACGTGCCCTGGCCCAAATGTCTTGGAGCCTCTTCCCTCCATACCTTGGCCACCCTCTCCGTTTGGTCGTTCAAATGAAAGAAGAGCGGGAGCAGGGCCATTCGCACATTCTTCTTCATCTGCCTCTTGTTCCTGGCCACCACATTCTTCATCTGGTCCCTGAAGATGATGATGGAAGTCTCTCTCAGCTCGCTGGACTCCTGGTAGGGAGAAGGACAGCGGGACTTCAGCACCAGTATCTCTGCCCACAGTGAAGCACGGAATGATCGCATGTCCTCAATTGGAAGGGACCCACAGGGCTCATGGAGCCCAACTCCTGTCCCTGCACAGGACAAGCCCAAAATCATCAAATCATAGAGTTATTTGGGCTGCTGAAGAACTCAAAGGCCATCAGGTTGCTCAAAGGCAACGTGACCTTGAAGCCCTTCAGGGCTGGGGCAGCCACGACTGCTCTGGGCAACCTGGGCCAGGGCCACCCCCCACTCACAGGAGTATCTTTCTTCCTAAGATCTCATCTCAGTCTCCCACAGGAGAAGCTTCTGCCTCAGAGGTGTGTCTGGCAGGTTTGAGATGCAGGACCCGGCTCTATCCTCATCCTTACATGATTAAAGAGAGGCAGGAGCTTCTCTGTCAGCTGCACGGCCAAAGGGCTGGCCTCCTTCCTGAGGTGACGCATCACACTTGAAATGACCTGCAGGCTCTTCAACGCGATGTCGCTGTTGCCGTCATTCAGGACTTCCATCAGGTGTGGGAGAAGGTCCTGCATCTTTCGTGCCTGTATGTAAAATCGGATTTCCTTGTAGTGAAAAGGTCACAGAATCATGGAACACTGGAGTTGGAAAGGTCATCCAGTCCAAGCCCCTGCAGGAGCAAGCGTGTCTTTCAACCAGATCCGGTTGCTCCAAGACACTTCCAACCTGGCCTTCAACACCTCCAGGATGGGGCAGACACGACTGCTCTGGCAAGCCTGGGCCAGGGCCTCCCCACCCTCACAGCAAAACATTTTGGCCTTAAATCTTATCCCCATCTTCCCTCTTTCAGCTTGAAAACCCGTTCCCCCTCATCATCTCCCTGCACTCCTTCATCAGGAGCCCCTCCCCAGCTTTCCTGGAGCCTATTTCAGGACTGGAAGCTGTTCTGAATTCTCCCTGGAGCTTTCTCTTCTCCAGGCCAAACAAGCCCAGCTCTCTCAGCCGGTCCTCACGTGGGAAGTGCTCCAGACCTCAGACCATCTCCATGTCGTCTTCTGGCCTTGTTCCAAACCTCCATGGCCTTCGTGTGCTGAGGACTCCAGATCCAGCCCCAGGACGCCAGCTGGGCTGTCACCAGAGCATGGCCCCTCCCTCCCCCTGGTGCTCCCACTGCTTTGGATGCAGTGACTGACACAGTTTGGCTTTCCGGGCTGTGAGCACACAGCCTCTAATCATCTCCACCTGCTTTAGCAAAGCTTTAGGTGGACCATTTCCGTGACCTTCCCAGGCACGGTGGTCACCATGACAGGTCCATGCCCAGACGTTCCCTGGGCATCTCACCCGCCCCACCAGGGAAAAGGGAGTCTTTGGAAGTTGACTCCATCACTTGAATCCCACTGCCCGCACTGCCCCAGCCCCTGGCTGCCAATGGGCACCGCTTGCAGATGCCGTGCTCACCGTCGGGCGTCTCTCCGACAGCGTCAGAAGGGCCGTGAGCACCGGTGAGAGCATCACTGGACTCAAGTGCCTCAGAATGCTTGAGATATTGTATTTTGCCACGATATCCTCATCTTCTGAGTCCGTGCAGGCCAGCTCCTGGAAGAAAGGCAGCGGTGAGTGACCTGGCTCTGTGAAGCTCCTGCTTCCACCGCAAGCTGTGGACAAGGGCACTTGGGTTTTTCCGGATAACTCACAGCCAAGAGAAGGATGCAGGAGTCCTCCGGGGGAACATCAGAGTCCCTTTGCTGTCTGTCGTGCAAGAGCGGGAACCTCTTCAAAATGTTCTTCATTGTCTGGGGCATAGAGAAGATGTGGTGCCAGAGTAGCTGGGCAGAGCTGCAAGGGAGAGAGGTCCATCAGCAGGGTAACCTTGGCCACCACAGCCCTGGCCTGGGTAGCAGGAGAGGAGCAAGGAGGCATTCGTTGTTGGGCTGGGAGAAGCGTGCAGAGTTATGGAATGTCCTGAGTGGGAAGAGACCCACAAGGACCACCGAGACCACCTCCTGTCCCTGCACAGGACATCCCCAAAGTTCACACCGTGAGGCTGAGTGTGTTGGCCAAACCCTTCTTGAATATTATCAGGCTTGGTACCATGACTGCTTCCCCGGGGAGCTGATCCAGTGCTCCATTGATCTCTGGGGGAGAACTTTTTCCCATTGTCCAACCTAAGCCTCTCCTGGCATCTTCCTGCCATCCCCTCATGTCCAGAGTGAAGAGTTCAGTGCAGAGTGTGATGAGGTCTCCTCTTAGTCTTCCCTTCTCCAAGGGGAACTTGAACAGACCAAGGGACTTCAGCCTCTCCTCCTTTTGCTTCCCCTCTAATCCCTTCATCAGCTGTATGTGTACAGGAGATGCTCTAGCCTTTGGATCATCCCCATGGCCTCCTCTAGACATTCTTGGCTCTGCCATCCAGAGAGGTTCTGGGCCCCTCTCCCCATACACATCAGCCCTCAAGGTTGTCGGAGCAGGTACCTGTTAGACGGCGGAAACATCCTCCACAACGTTGAGGCAACTTCCACGGGGCAGTAAGTGGTCATTCTGAATAGCATTAACCCCACAATCATCCGGCTTGACTCTGAGTTATCGTGTTGCAGGCTTTCCTTGATGTAGGTCATGATGTTTGGTATCTGGAAAGGAGACCCAGGTGAGGATATTGTTGCCGCTGGAGCCTCGCTGCCCTCTCCATCCCTCCCTGCCCTATTCAGATGGCTTGAGGTGCCCAAGAGCCCTGGGTTTGTGAGGGACAGAGAGAGGAGCAGGTTCTTGCAGTTCTCAAAGGCAGGGAAATCTTACCATGGGCCACCTACCTCTCTCCGCCAGAAGGCAGGATTTCGCACGAACATAAGGCCCATGTGTCTCCCCATCTCCCTACGAAAGATACTGGAGTTCTTCATTGCCTGAATGGACATGATGATGCTTTGGGTGTCCTCCACTGTTTGGAGACATTGTGTGAGTACCTGTGGAGGAAGGAAGGGAGGGTAGAGATGTCCCAGCGGGAGCCGTGGTCGTGCTGCACGGCTGGGCAGCACAAGCAGCCCCAGAGAGAGGTGCCCGTCAGCACCCACAGTAGAGCCGGCAGCAGGGGCTGCAGTCACTGCCCAGGGGAGAAGAAGAGGGGCCAAGGGGGAGGGAAGAAGGTTGGGCTTATGGACACCATGTGCTGGTCCTGAAGTCAGCCAAGGCTGTCTGGTGGCCTGGGGGCTGGAGCTGCTGCAGGGCCCCTGGAGTGCAGCCCTCGCATCATCCCTGCTCAGGGACAGCAGGAACCCTCTAAGCAGGGACAGAGAGGCCGTGCCAGCCCAGTGATCCACAGATTCCTGGAATTGTTTGTGTTGGAAGGGATCTCAAACCCATCCGGTTCCAATGCCCTCCCATGGGCAGGGTGCTCAAAGACCCATCCAGCCTGAGCTTGAACGCACCCAGGGTTGCGGCAACCACGACTTCTCTGGTCAACCTATGCCAGGGCCTCCCCACCCTCACAGCAAAACAGCCCACGGCTCCAGGATGGGTCTCACCGGAGCACAGCAGAAGGGCAGAATCCACTCCCTGGCCCTGCTGGTCCCACTGCCCAGGACAAGCTTTGACTTTCTGGGCTGTGAGTGCATGTGGCTGGCTCATGTGGAGCTTCTCATTCCCCAGAACCCTAGGTCCTTCTCCTCAGGGCTCCTCTCAATCTGTTCATCTCCCAACCTGGATTTGTCATTGGGATTGCTTTGTCCCAGCTGTAGGACCTTGCACTCGGCCTTGTCGAACCTTAGGAAGTTCACACAGACCCTCTTCTCTAGCCTGTCCGGGTCCCACTGGATAATGTCCTGTCCCTCAAGGATGTCACCTGTGCCACACAGCGTGGTATCATCTGTAAATTCTCTGAGGGTGCCCTCAATCTCACAGTCATTAAGGAAGATATTAAACAGCACTGATACCACTATGTATTGCTGAGGATAACAAACACCGCTCATCTCCACTTGGACATGGAGCCATTGAACACTGCCCTCTCGATGCAACCATCAACAAACTCCTCACCCATCACAGTCAACCCATAGCCCCCCATCTCTCTCTCTCCAATCCAGAGGGAAGGATGTGGTGAAGGACTGTCCCAGAGGCTTCACACAGCTCCAGCTAGATGACATCCATTCCGTTTGCCAGCTCCAGAGAGGTGGCCACTCTGTCATACAAGACCATGGGGTTGCTCAGGCAAGACTTGATATTGGAGAAGCTGTGTTGGCTATATCCAATCACGTCCATGTGCATTAGCAAAGATTTAGGTGGACCAGTTCCCAGGCACAGTGGTCAGGCCGACAGCTCCATGCCTGGATACAGCCCAGCCAGATCCCAGGCCCAACGAGGGCAAGGAGGGCATCTGGAGCTGTCACTCCACCACTCGAATCCCACTGCCCACACTGTACCAGCCCCTGCTTGCTAAGATGGCTCCCCTGGCTGATGCCCTGCTCACCATCTGGGCTCTCTCCGACAGCTTCAGAAGGGCCCCGAGCACCTGGAAAAGTATCCTTGGACTTGACTGCCTCAGAGCATTCCAGATGCTGTACGTTGCAGCAGTTTGCTCATTTTGCCAGTCCTTGAAGGCCAGCACCTGGAAGAAAGGCAGCAGTGAGTGACCTGGCACTGTGAAGCTCCTGCTTCCAGCACAAGCTGAGGACAAGGGCACTTGGGCTTTTCAGATAACTCACAGCAAGCAGAAGGATGCAGGAGTCCTCAGGCAGAATGTCACAGTCCACCTCCTGTTTCTCCTGCAGAAGCAGGAACCACCCCTTCAAAAGGTCCTCCAGTATCCAGGGCATAGAGAACATGTAGTCCCAGAATGTCTGGGCGGAGCTGCAAGGAAGAGAGGTCCATCAGCAGGGTAACCTTGGCCACCACAGCCCTGGCCTGGGCAGCAGGAGAGGAGCAAGGAGGCATTCGTTGTTGGGCTGGGAGAAGCGTGCTGAGTTATGGAATGTCCTGAGTGGGAAGGGACCCACAAGGACCACCGAGACCACCTCCTGTCCCTGCACAGGACATCCCCAAAGTTCACACCGTGAGGCTGAGTGTGTTGGCCAAACCCTTCTTGAATATAATCAGGCTTGGTGCCATGACTGCTTCCCTGGGGAGCTGATCCAGTGCTCCTTTGATCTCTGGGGGAGAACTTTTTCCCAATGTCCAACCTAAGCCTCTCCTGGCATCTTCCTGCCATCCCCTCATGTCCAGAGTGAAGAGTTCAGTGCAGAGTGTGATGAGGTCTCCTCTTAGTCTTCCCTTCTCCAAGGGGAACTTGAACAGACCAAGGGACTTCAGCCTCTCCTCCTTTTGCTTCCCCTCTAATCCCTTCATCAGCTGTCTGTGTACAGGAGATGCTCTAGCCTTTGGATCATCCCCGTGGCCTCCTCTAGACAGTCTTGGCTCTGCCATCCAGAGAGGTTCTGGGCCCCTCTCCCCATACACATCAGCCCTCAAGGCTATCGGAGCAGGTACCTGTTAGACGGTGGAAACATCCTCCACAACGTTGAGGCAGCTTCCATGGGGTAGTAGGTGGTCATTCTGTTGAGCAGCCACTGCACAGCTAGTTGGGCTGACCTAGAGCTGAAGCGTTCCAGGTTTTGATGGACGTAGGTGATGACGTTTGGTACCTGGAAGAGGGACCCAAGTGAGGATGTTGCTGCTGCTGGAGCCTCAGCTGCCCTCTCCATCCCTCCCTGCCCTTTTCAGATGGCTTGAGTTACCCAAGAGCCCTGGATATGTGAGGGACAGAGGGAGAAACAGGGTCTGGCTGGGCTCACGGGCAGGGCATCCTTGCCACGGGTCACCTACCTGCGCCTGCCAGAAGGCATGATTTGGCAGAAACAGAGACCACACCAGTCTAATCAACAGCTCTTGAAAGATGCTGGAGTTCCTCATTGACTCAATGGCAAGGATGAAGACTCGTATGTCCCGTGGTCGTCTTAGATACTGTCCAAGTACCTGTGGAAAAAGGAAGGGAGAGTAGAGATGTCCCAGATGGACTCTTGGTCATGTTGCGTGGTTGGGCAGCACAAGCAGTCCTGATGAAAGAGATGAGTTCCAGAACCTGCCCAGGCACAGCGGTCAGGCCGACAGGTCCATGCCTGGGAAGTCCCCAGGCAGATCCCAGGTAGATCCCAGCCAGGGCAAGGAGGGCATCTGGAGCTGTCACTCCACCACTCGAATCCCACTGCCCACACTGTACCAGCCCCTGCTTGCTAAGATGGCTCCCCTGGCTGATGCCCTGCTCACCATCTGGGCTCTCTCCGACAGCTTCAGAAGGGCCCCGAGCACCTGGAAAAGTATCCTTGGATGTGACTGCCTCAGAGCATTCCAGATGCTGTACGTCGCAGCGGTTTGCTCATTTTGCCAGTCCTTGAAGGCCAGCACCTGGAAGAAAGGCAGCAGTGAGTGCCCTGGCTCTGTGAAGCTCCTGCTTCCACCACAAGCTGAGGACAAGGGCACTTGGGCTTTTCCTGATAACTCACAGCCAAGAGAAGGATGCAGGAGTCCTCCGGGGGAACATCACAGCCCTCCTCCTGTTTCTCCTGCAGGAACAGGGAAAACCCCTTCAAAAGGTCCTGCAGTATCTCGGGCAAGGAGAAGATGTAGTCCCAGAATGTCTGGGCAGACCTGCAAGGAAGAGAGGTCTACTTATTCCTGAAATACTTCTTCCCGAAATCTAACCTTTTCTCCCCTCTTTCAGCTCAAAACCTTTCCTCTCATCATCTCCCTCCAATCCCTGATGAAGAGAGCCTCCCCTGCTTGACTGGAGCTCATTTCAGGAGGGGAAGCTGCTCTAAATTCTCCCTAGAACATCCTCTTCTTCAGGCTGAACAACGCCAGCTCTCTCTGTCTGTCCATGGACGGGAGGTTCTCCAGCCTTTGGATCGTCCATGTGGCCTACTCTGGACGTTCTCGGCTCTGTCATCCAGAGAGTTTCTGAGTCCCTCTCCCCAGAGAGATCAACCCTCAAGGCAGTTGGAGCTCGTACCTCTTCTTTGGTGGAAAATTCTCCAACAAAGCCGTGGCCGCTTCCCTGGGGTGGTGTTTGCTCATCAGGGAAAGAAGTGAATCCACGATATTCCAGACCTCCGCACTGTCGAAGCCTTCCATGGTATTATAGATGGCGATCATGATCTTGTTTGCCTGGAGGGGACCCAAGTGAGGTTGGCTGTGCCCCTGGAGCCTCAGCTGCCCTTTGCCTCCCTCTCTGCTGGATTGAGGAGGCTTCAGGTAGCTGAGAGCCCTGGATTTGGGAGGATGGAGGGAGGAAGAGGGTCTGGCAGTGCTCAAGGGCAACCTTGTCGTGGGCCACTTACCTCCACCAGCCAGAAGGCAGGGGCTGTCAGGATTGCGCCCTGCGTCAGTCTTATTGCCTCTCTCTGAAAGCGGCTTTCCTCTGTCATTGCCTCAATGACCGTGAGGACAACGTCTGTCCTCGCCGCTGGTCGGAGATACCGGCCAAGTATCTATTGGGGAAGGAAGGGAGGGTAGAGATCAAGCCCTCATCTCGCTCTCTCCAGTTCAGAGAGAGCGATGTGCCCAGGGACTGTCTCCAAGGCTTTAGACAAGTCCAGGTAGATGACATCCACGGCATTTCCCGTATGCGCCGATACGCTGGCTCCATCCTAAAAGGCTCCATCCTGGCTTGCTCAGGCAGGACTTGCCCTTGGTGAAGCCGTGTTGGCTGTCTCCTATCACCTCCATGCTCCCTAGCAAAGCTCCGAGGAGGACCTCTTCCATTACCTTCCCAGGCACAGAGGTCCATGCCTGGAAAGTCCCCAGGCAGCCCCCAGGCACCAGCAGGGCAAGGAGAGTCTTTGGAGCTGTTACCTCACCAATTGAATCCCACCTTCCCCGCCCTCCTGGCCCCTGGCTGCCAGGGCAGCTCCCCTTCCCAACACCTTGCTCACCGTCTCGGCTCTCTCCGACAGCCTCAGAAGGGCCCTGAGCACAAGGGAGACCGTCACCAGGTTGGAGCGCCTCAGAGTCCTCCAGATATGGTATTTTGTTGGAATAGTCTCTCTTTTCCAATCCTTGCAGGCCAGCACCTGAAGAAAGGCAGCAGTGAGTGACCTGGCACCGTGAAGCTCCTGCTTCCGCCAGAAGCTGAGGACAAGGACGTTGGAGCTTTCCTGTCAACTCACAGTCAAGATAAGGATGCAGGAGTCCTCAGGAGGAGCGTCACAGTCCTTCTCCTCTTCGTCTTGCAAGGCCAGGAACATCTCCTCCAAAAGCTTCTCCAGCGGCCAGGGCATGGAGAGGGTGAGCTCCCAGAGTGACAGGGTATCTCTGCAAGGGAGAGCTCTCCGTCAGCAGGGCGGCTTTGGCCACGGCAACCCTGCCTGGGGCAGCCCTGCAGGACGTGGACCTTGCCCTCAGCTGGGCTGCCTTGACTCTTGACTCTGGCTTCTAGAGAGTCTCTGCGCTCCTCTCCCCACAGGGATCAGCCCTCAAGGCCGATGGAGTTCCTACCTGTTAGTCGGTGGAAACATCTCCCTCAACATTGAAGCAACTTCCTTGGGGTAGTGCTTGGTCATCAGGAAAAGGATTGTTTCCACCATCTCCAGGGCTGACTCCGACTTGAGCTGTGCTATACTTGCGTCGATGCAGGTCATGATCTTGGGGACCTGAAGGAGAGCCGAGTGAAGATGCTTCTGCCCGTGGAGCCTCAGCTGCCCTTTCCATCCCTCTGCAGGATTCAGGTGCCCGAGATTGCTGGGCCTGGCAGGGCTGGAGGGATGAAGAGGCTGTGGGAGGGCTCAAGGGCAGGGCAACCTTGCCATGGGCCACCTACCTCCGCCAGCCAGAAGGCAGGGTCCCGCACGATCACATCCTGCAGGAGTCGGGTTGCCTCCCTCTGAAAGGGGCTTGAGTCTCTCATGGCTTCAATGGCCATGAGGACAATGTCTGTCTTCTCCGCTCTTTCCAGATACCTTTCCAGTGCCTGTGGAGGAAGGAAGGGAGCAGCTGCAGTGGAGCTGGCAGCAGGGGCTGCACTCACTGCCCGCGGAGGAGAAGAGGAGAGGCCCAGGGGGAGGGAAGAAGGTTGGGCTCATGGGCACCAGGAACCCTCTGAGCAGGGACAGTGAGGCTTGCAATGCTTCGGCTTGGAAGGGACCTCAAACACATCCATTTCCACCCAGTGTCGTGGGCAGGGACACCTCCCACTGGATCAGGGTCTCTTGAGGAACATCCAACCTGACCTTCAACAACCCCAGGGCTGGGGCAGCCACCACTGCTCTGGGCAACCTGGGCCAGGACCTCCCCGCCCTCACGGGAAAAAGTCTCTTCCTAGATCTCATGTGAATTTCCTCTCTTGTCAGCTCCAAAGCATTCCCCTCATCCTGTCCCTGCCCCTCCCACCCCCCGGCCCCACATTCCTGGAGCCCTTTTCAAGACTGGAAGCTGCTCTAGGCTCTCCCTGGAACCTTCTCTTCTCCAGGCTCAACAGCCCTAATTCTCTCAGCCTGTCCTTGTGCGGGAGCTGCTCCAGCCCCTGGGTCCTCCTCGTGGCCTCTTCTGGACCCGTCCCAACAGCTCCATGTCCTTCCCGTGCTGAGGACTCCAGAACTGGACGCAGGGCTCCAGCTGGGGTTGCACAAGAGCGGAGCAGAGGGACACAAGCCACTCCGTGACCTGGTGTTGAGTCCTGCCCAGCCCAGCAGGGCCCCTCACCCTCACGGATGCCACGGGGCTGCCCCAGATGAACCTCACGGGGCTGCCGTGCGTTGCTGCTCACCTGGGGAGACACGTCCTCCCACAGGGACACCCCAGGTGGGCTGGGAGGTCTCGCTGCCATCCTTGGGGACAAGGAAAGGACCTATGGAGGGAAACGCTTGGGCACCGCGGGGTGAGGCGTGAGCTCTGCTCGGGAGCCGTGAGCTCTGCTGCCTGTCGCGCTGGCTGTCCTGACGGACACTGATCTCTGGGGCTGCAGCCAGTGGGGTGCAGGGTGGGGTCCCAGAGTGAGGTCACAGAGGGACCCCCTGTGACTCGGCAACATGGCAGGGAGGGTTGGGTGGCCCTGGAAAAGCGTGAGAGATGGGCAACGGGAGCGTGACCAGGAGGCCTGGAAGAGAGAAGGGCCCAGCACAGCAGCCCTGAACCCGCCCAAGGCAGCAGGACGAGCAGGGCTCCAGGTGAGGTCTCACAAGAGAGGAAGAAGGGCGCAGAATCACCTCTCTCGCCCTTCTGGCCACGCTTCTTTTGATGCAGCCCAGGACACAATTGGCCTTCTGGGCTGCGAGCGCACGTTACTGCCTCACCTCGAGCTCCTCGGCGAGCAGGAACCCCGAGTCCTTCCAAGATGAAATAGACGTTTGAAATAAACAGGGTTAAATTTAGTCATGAAAGACATTGTTGTTGAGTAGGTCTGCTTAGTGGCTTTAGTTATTCACTTTTGCAGCTCGTGTGCTTCACGTGTCTTAAAAGAAGGGGGGAAAAATTCTCCTAGTTTCTGTTTTACCTGCCTGCTTTAACTCTGGAAGTTCCTTACTGCAGCTTCCCAGAAGTAGAGCAATCCGCTCAATCGGCTTTTCAAAACTTCCCTACGGAATTTTCCCTGCCTGCTGTAGTATACTGGGTCTTAGTTGATGTGTTTTATCTTGTTACATACCTTTTGGATGTGTACTGATGAGCTCGTTTTATGCATTCTCTGCCTTGAATGAAAAGCAAAGCCCCTGGATGAACTGCTTCTACGTCTGTTCTGCTCTTTGTTGTATATATCTTTTCTTTCACGCAGAGTGGTTTCCCTTGCAGAGAAGATGTAGGCCTCAGGCTAACTCTTCTTCTCTCTTGCCTCTGAGATTTCAGGAAGGAATTTTCTTTCTTGTATATGAGATAGGGAATCACAATAGCACATGCTACATAAGTCAAGAATTTTCTAGAGTTAGGGAGAGCTTTGTCTTTCTGTTAAGTTTTCTGGGATCTTAAAGCAGTGCTTGGTAGCAGCTGCAACAGAATTTAGAGAATCCACATTCGTCTCTGGAAAAGCTTTTCAGCCTTCTTCTCCTGTTATTTGCAAGCGCATCTGGCTTAAGTTCGTGTTTATCCATTCCTGGTCAAATGTCCACATAGTCTGAAGATGTTTTGCTCTTTCATACTTGATGCGTAATTACATATTTGGTTAAATTGAAATATTCACACAATTATGTGCCATCCCCGTGTTCTGGAAAAAAAGCCGGCAGGGGAAAAAACCAGCTTGGTTAAGTAGGGAAATCTTGAGTCAAATTAGAAAAAAAAGGAAGATTTATAGGGTCTGGAAGGGGGGACAGGCGTCTTGGGGGGACTTCAGGAGGGAAGCGAGGCTATGTAGGGAAAAAATCAGAGGGGCTAAGGCTGAGCTAGAGGTCAGATTAGCTAAGTCAGCAAAAGACAATAAAAAATCTTTTTATAAGTATATTAACAGTAAAAGGACAACAAGGGAGACCATACAGTCCCTTTTGGAGTCAGAGGGAACAGCAGTGACAGGGGACGAGGAGAAGGTTGAGGTACTTAATGCCTTCTTTACCTCAGTCTTTAATTGTAAAGAAAGCTGTTCCCTCTGTGTAGACACCCGGGAAACAGAGGAGCAATACGAGGCTCCCATAGTCCAAGAGGAGGTGGTCAGAGCCCTGCTTGGCCAACTGGACACCCACAAGTCCATGGGGCCAGATGGGATACGTCCTAGGGTATTGAGGGAGCTGGCGGATGTATTGGCTAAACCCCTTTCAATCATCTTCCAGCAGTCCTGGAAGACTGGGGAGGTACCTCTGGACTGGAGACTGGCTGATGTAGTTCCCATTTACAAGAAGGGTAGCAGGGAGGATCCGGGGAACTACAGGCCAGTCAGTCTGACCTCAGTGCCAGGGAAAGTCATGGAACAGGTGATCTTGAGTGCTATCATGAAGCACTTACAAGAGAACCGGGTGATCAGGTCCAGTCAACATGGGTTTACCAGAGGCAGGTCCTGCCAAACCAACCTGATCGCCTTCTATGACAAAGTCACTCGGCTGCTGGATGAGGGAAAGGCTGTGGATGTGGTCTTTCTGGACTTCAGTAAAGCCTTTGACACAGTTTCTCCTAGCATTCTGCTTCAGAAACTGTCAGCCTCTGGCCTGGACAGACGCACACTCTCCTGGGTAGAAAACTGGCTGGATGGCCGGGCCCAGAGAGTGGTGGGAAATGGTGTTAAGTCCAGCTGGAGGCCAGTGACAAGTGGTGTTCCCCAGGGCTCAGTGCTGGGTCCAGTCCTGTTCAATGTCTTCATCAATGACCTGGATGAGGGCATTGAGTGTACCCTTAGCAAGTTTGCAGATGACACAAAGCTGTGTGCAAGTGTTGATCTGCTGGAGGGTAGGGAGGCTCTGCAAAGGGACCTGGACAGGCTGGACCACTGGGCAGTGTCCAACGGGATGAGGTTTAACACGGCCAAATGCCGGGTCCTGCACTTGGGGCACAACAACCCTAAGCAGAGCTATAGACTGGGAGAAGCCTGGCTGGAAAACTGCCAGGAGGAGAGGGACCTGGGGGTGTTGGTCGACAGCCGACTGAACATGAGCCAGCAGTGTGCCCAGGTGGCCAAGAAGGCCAATGGTATCCTGGCTTGGATCAGAAATGGTGTGACCGGCAGGTCCAGGGAGGTTATTCTCCCTCTTTACTAAGCACTGGTGAGGCCGCTCCTTGAATATTGTGTCCAGTTGTGGGCCCCTCAGCACAAGAAGAATGTTGAGGCTCTGGAACGAGTCCAGAGAAGAGCAACGAGGCTGGTGTAGGGGCTGGAGAACAGGCCCTATGAGGAGCGGCTGAGAGAGATGGGGTTGTTTAGCCTGGAGAAGAGGAGGCTGAGAGGAGACCTCATTACTCTCTACAAGTACCTGAAAGGTGGTTGTGGAGAGGAGGGAGCTTGGCTCTTCTCCCAAGGGACAGGGGACAGGATGAGAGGGAATGGCCTCAAGCTCCGCCAGGGGAGATTTAGGCTGGACATTAGGAGGAGGTTTTTCACGCAGAGGGTCATTGGGCATTGGAACAGGCTGCCCAGGGAGGTGGTTGATTCCCCTTCCCTGGAGGTGTTTAAGACACGGGTGGATGAGGTCTTGAGGGACTTGGTTTAGTGTTAGATAGGAATGGTTGGACTAGAAGATCCGATGGGTCCCTTCCAACCTGGTTGTTCTGTGATTCCGTGATTCTGTGATTCTGTTTACTAGTGTGCCTTATTCTGAAAGGTAGACGATCATTTCAATTTTATGGTCTTAGAATATAGCCGAGGGCACTGTTCACTGATGTAAGATGGAAACTTTTCAGTGAAAGGGAACTTTGTTGGAAAATCTAGAGGAATTTCATCTAACGTATGCCCATGTGTAAATTTAGAGAGTAGCCTGACTGTGGTTTCGGGCATCTCAATTTAACAAGTGTAAATTTTCATCACAACCACAGACGCAAATACAATATCAAACAGTGAAAGGCGAAGGGGAAAAAATGACTGTTGAGATACAATTTTTTGATGATGAATTCAGAGACCTCTGCCAGATGTTAGAGATGTACTTAGATGCATCAAGATGTATTACCTGATGACAGCAGCAGAAAAAGAGACACTGTTCATCAAATGGCATCAACTGTCCTCGTTAATTTCCTTATTAATCACTAGTTCATGATATCTGCTGGAGATACTCTGGGACGCAAGCGGTTCTAATATTTTGGATGATTTTTTGGCCACTGTCTTTCCAGTAATATTTTAAATAACAGGAAGCTGGTAGCATGTCGGCCTTCTTTCAGTAGACTTAAGAGAAATGTTACTTCAGCCTGGTGCAGTGTTCTCCAGACCTTCTCTTCTCGGTGCTTCTCTCTGAACTCTTGGGAGTTTTACTCGTAGTTCTGTTGAAGTAGGGTGTTCAAAACTGAGTGTCCATGTACAGCTTTGCAGTTTCATCTCTCCTGCCTGTAGAAGATGCAAGGCAGATGCTGCTTCAGTCTGGCAGCACAGAGATGTCCAACGGGGGCTCTCCAGGCCGTCACGCGCTCTTTGAAATGGCAGGTCTCTAGTGCTGGCTGTACACTCCACGAAATGATGAAAACACAGGAAGGGATAGTGAGCTATCCTGTGAGAGCTGGAGTGACTTCACATCTGCATTAAGGGTTACTAAATCACAGGGAAAAAAATTTAAAAGAAGGAGTCAGATACAATGTCTCTCCTGTCAAGTGATGTGGGTTTTTTGAATGTTCTCCACTCTCATTTATTAATTAATATTTCTGTTCAGTCTCCTTGATGTGTATCTCCTGCGGAGGAAAATAAACAGTACTGGAGCCTTCAAGGGTTGCAGTGAGTTTTGAGGAAGGGCAGCCCGGGACACACCATGTCAGAGTCTTACTCTGGGGTTTTCAGACTTGCCCCACTTCTATCTCCTTTACCATACAAAGATGCAGCTGCTCTGTCTGCAGCCAGTAAAGGAGAGATGGTGATTTGCAACAATCTGATTGTGTGAAGCAGCTCTCCAGAATACACATGCTGAGATTGCAATTTCAAGGACTGGAAAGAAGAAGAATCCTGGGATCAAGCATGTGACACTGCAGACTAGCACTGTAAATGCTCAGGTAGCTCTTGTGGCTGAAGCTCTTGCCGCTCTTGGTGCAGGTGAAGGGACACTTCTCGGTGTGGCTGTGCTGGTGCTCGATCAGGGAATGCGTCCAACTGAAGCTCTTGGCACAGTGGGTGCAGGAGAAGTGGCGCTCGCCCGTGTGGCTCTGCTAGTGGATGCTCAGCACACTCTGGCTCCTGGAGCTCTTCTTGCACTCAGGGCACGTTGGGGGCTCTTCTCCAGCGACTGGGGAGCCAGCGCAGGGGGCAAGTGAGGGTGCTCTGACGGGTCCTCCTGGCCGCCCCTCGGCTTGCTGGGGGATGAGCCCCCCAAGTTGCTGCTGCTGTCACTCCTCACTGTCCCCGTGGATCCCCGGGACCCGCCTGGCACAGGGCTCCGCTGCCTCTGCTGCTCCCGAGGTGGCTCTGGCACACGTGGCATCTCTCTTCGCTCCAGCTTGCAGATGATCTCAACTGCACAGCATCTCAGCCTGTGTGGGGCACAGAGAGAAGGTCCCTCTGCCCTGATTGCCAAAATGCCGGTGAGTAAACTCTGTCCAGGACTCCCTTTGGTGCTTTAGAGATCAAACCTTCTCCACTTCCACGCAGCTGGAATCTGGAGCTCTGCAGCCAGCTCTCCGCTCACTTTGGGTTGGAGATAGGGGAACGCTGCAAACGGAGATGATTCCCAAGAGGAGACGTCTCCTCAGCACACACCGTACCCAACACAAGACACTGTTATCCCCTCCAAAGAATGCAGGGAGTCTGGAAAAACATTCCTCGAAAAGAAAACAAGCGAGGAGGGGAACATTGTGCCTAATTCCTGAGATGAAATTTCACTCTACAGATAAAAGAATCAGTTAGAAGCAATTGTCTTTAGAAAGAGAATGTCCCTCCGAGAGCGTGTTTTCTGTCTCTGAGAGCAGGTTTTCTTTGAGTTGCTTTCTTTCCCAGACATTTTTCGTTCTTTGGAGATGGTAACACCTTGTGCTCACTACAACCTGTGCTGAGCAGATGTCTCCTCTTCTCTCATCACCTTTGTTCAGGGTTTTCTGCTCCCCAAAGGCAGAGACCTGGAGCCACCTCCAAAGGAGTTAAGACTGTTGCAAAGTTTCACAAGAACAATCAAATCAGAGCTTGGAAAATAAGAGAAGATGCATACGATTGCTGGGAGACTTTAAGGCATATGCAGGTTGTAAACACATTTGGATCTCCACCTCCCATATCCTTTTATTCATAATCTCCATGAATAATGTGCATAAAAATGAAATGAGCAAGTTAGACTAAGAAATACCCTTTTCAGTACCTACCAGCTGCTTCATCACTGGCCATACTCAGAATACTATGGTCTTTGGAAATTCCTGAGGAAACTACGGTTCCATGAGACAGCAGGGAAAGAAAAGAGGGAGACTCACGATATAAATTTGCTGTTCTTCACTTATGACCTGTTTCTGGAATAAACGCGTATGAGTCAAGTAGCTGCCTCTCAGAACACCTCCAGCAGCCATAAAGTCTGGCAGCCACGCTGTGGGAAAATAAGATAAATCAGTATTAGTGTCAGTCTGGCCCACGGCATTTATTTCTTCTTTAAAATCCTGCATATTATCCAACCACCAGCTCCCCTGGCTTATACAATACAACAATCTAGGGTGATTGTATTGCTGTTATTAAAAATGTGTTACTCTAGAATCAAATCTCCAGCCAGACTCCCATCCTGATCTCTCATCACCGGCTGCGTTAAAACACACTTGCAGATTCAAGTTCCGTGGGGAGCGTAGAGACCACAGATGGAATCTGCTTCTTTTAGGCTAGAGATTAGGAGGAAGTTTTTCACACGAAGGGTCATTGGGCATTGGAACAGGCTGCCCAGGGAGGGGGTTGATTCACCTTCCCTGGAGGGGTTTAAGGCACAGGTAGGTGACGTCCTGAGGGACATGGTTTAGTGTTTGATAGGAATGGTTGGACTCGATGATCCGATGGGTCTCTTCCAACCTGGTGGTTCTATGATTCTATCATTCTCCCTGGAATGTGGATCATGGGATTGCCATTCAAGATTTGAGGCAACCACATCGCTGACCCGTGCGAGCAGCTGCACGAGCTCAAGTGGTTTTCCTTGAGCACAGAGGCTGCACAAATCTGGAGCCTCTTCCAGGGTTCCTCCAGGAGGAATAACCTGGCACTGTCCAATACGGAAAGAGAAAATCTGCTTCTGACCCAGGGCTGGGTGAATTAACCATTGACGCAACAGGGTAACCGTCGTTTAGCAGCTCGAGAGAAACACAACGAAAGGTCTGCTGCCTGCCAGGGGCATCAGGGCTGGAAGTAGCTGGGAAACTCCCCTCCCTGATCCATGAGATGGACTACGACCCTCTGGTAGCAGTCCAGACTGGTAATGATGGCCTAGCCAACAGAAAGGCTAAGGACATCAAAAAAGACTTCAGGGCCCTTGGGAAGACGATGGAGGTCTCAGGGGCACAGGTGGTGTTCTGCTCCATCCCCAGGATACATGGAGCAGACCCGCTGAATACTAAGAAGGACTCAATTAATGCCTGGCTCCGAACCTGGAGCGAGGAAAAGGGCTTTGGGTTCTTTGACCACGGAGTGGTTCGTGCATCCCCTGAAATGGGTGCAAAGGTTGGGGCACTTGGGTCTCCTAGTGGGGCTAAGGCCCTTGCTAAAAACCTAGCTAAGATCATAAATGGAGCTTTAAACTAGGTGTGAAGGGGGAGAGGATCCAGTCCAGGCTAGACAACCGCGTGCCTGGACGTGGGTCACTGGAGTTTAGGAGGGGGCGTGCTGGCGAGGACCACCAGCGCGTCACCGTACAGGTAGTGGGGGAGAATGCAGCCTCGCTCAACAAGGGAGATATAGATATTCTGGCATCAACTACTCCAGGAGGAGTAGTCCCCTCTAGGAGGGCTGAAGGCTCAGCTACTCAGCTGAAGGGCATTTACACCAATGCACGCAGCATGGGGAACAAGATGGAAGCGCTGGAAGCCGTTGTAGGGCAAGGTGCCTTTGATGTCGTTGCCATCACAGAAACGTGGTGGGATGACTCTTATAACTGGAGTTCGGGTATGGTGGGGTATAAACCCTTCAGGAGGGATAGAAAGGGTAGGAGAGGGGGTGGAGTAGCCCTCTTTGTAAGGGAGGACTTGGACACCTCCGAGATGGACTGTGGCGATGAGGAGATTGAGTGCCTGTGGGTTAAGATCAAGGGAGCCCATAAGAAGGGAGACTTTGTGATGGGAGTCTGTTACAGGCCACCCAGCCAAGGAGAAGCAGCTGAGGAGCTCTTCTTTAAACAGTTGGGGTCAATCTCCAAGTCAGTGCCTCTGGTCCTTGTGGGAGACTTCAATCTCCCTGATATCTGCTGGAAGTAAAACACAGCAGAAAGGAAGCAGTCTAGGAGGTTCCTGGAGTGCATGGAAGACAACTTCCTTGCACAGCTGGTCAACGAACCTACGAGGGAAGGTGCCCTCCTGGACTTGCTGTTTGTCAACAGAGAGGGGCTTGTGGGGGATGTGAGAGTAGGGGGTCGCCTAGGTCTTTTCCTGGTGCACTTTATGCCATTGGTCTCAACCCACGGGTCCAGCCTGTTCAGATCCCTTTAGAGCCTCCCGACCCTCCAGCAGATCCACACTCCCACCCAGCTCAGTGTCATCCGCAAACTTGCTGAGGGAGCACTCGATGCCTTCATGCAGGTCATTGATGAAGACACTGAACAGGGCTGGACCCAGCACTGAGCTCTGGGGGCACCACTTGTCACTGGCCTCCAGCTGGACTTAACTCCATTTCCCACCACTCTCTGGGCCCTCCAGACAACCAGTTTTCCCCCCAGGAGAGTGTGCACCTGTCCGGGCCAGAGGTGACAGTCTCTGAAGCACAAGGTTGGGAGAAACTGTGTCAAAGGCTTTGCTGAAGGCCAGGAAGATCCATCCACAGCCTTTCCCTCATCCAGCAGCCGAGTCACTCTGTCATAGAAGGCGATCAGGTTAGTTTGGCAAGACCTGCCTTTTGTGAACCCATGTTGACTGGGCCTGCTCCCCTGCTTCTCTTGCATGTGCTTCATGATCGCTCTCAAGATCACCTGTTCCATGACTTTCCCTGGCACTGAGGTCAGACTGACTGGCCTGTAGTTCCCCGGATCCTCCCTGCTACCCTTCTTGTAAATGGGAACTACATCAGCCTCCAGTCCAGAGGTACCTCCCCAGTCTTCCAGGACTGCTGGAAGATGATTGAAAGGGGTTTAGCCAATACATCCGCCAGCTCCCTCAATACCCTAGGACGTATCCCATCTGGCCCCATGGACTTGTGGGTGTCCAGTTGGCCAAGCAGGGCTCTGACCACCTCCTCTTGGACTATGGGAGCCTCGTATTGCTCCTCTGTTTCCCGGGTGTCTACACAGAGGGAACAGCTTTCTTTACAATTAAAGACTGAGGTAAAGAAGGCATTAAGTACCTCAGCCTTCTCCTCGTCCCCTGTCACTGCTGTTCCCTCTGACTCCAAAAGGGACTGTATGGTCTCCCTTGTCCTCCTTTTACTGTTAATATACTTATAAAAAGATTTTTTATTGTCTTTTGCTGACTTAGCTAATCTGACCTCTAGCTCGGCCTTAGCCCCTCTGATTTTTTTCCCTACATAGCCTCGCTTCCCTCCTGAAGTCCCCCCAAGACGCCTGTCCCCCCTTCAAGAGCCTCTAAATCTTCCTTTTTTTCCTAATTTGACTCAAGATTTCCCTACTTAACCAAGCTGGTTTTTTCCCCTGCCGGCCTTTTTTCCAGAACACGGGGATGGCACATAATTGTGTGAATATTTTAATTTAACCAAATATATAATTACGCATCAAGTGTGAAAGAGCAAAACATCTTCAGACTATGTGGACATTTGACCAGGAATGGATAAACACGAACTTAAGCCAGATGCGCTTGCAAATAACAGGAGAAGAAGGCTGAAAAGCTTTTCCAGAGACGAATGTGGATTCTCTAAATTCTGTTGCAGCTGCTACCAAGCACTGCTTTAAGATCCCAGAAAACTTAACAGAAAGACAAAGCTCTCCCTAACTCTAGAAAATTCTTGACTTATGTAGCATGTGCTATTGTGATTCCCTATCTCATATACAAGAAAGAAAATTCCTTCCTGAAATCTCAGAGGCAAGAGAGAAGAAGAGTTAGCCTGAGGCCTACATCTTCTCTGCAAGGGAAACCACTCTGCGTGAAAGAAAAGATATATACAACAAAGAGCAGAACAGACGTAGAAGCGGTTCATCCAGGGGCTTTGCTTTTCATTCAAGGCAGAGAATGCATAAAACGAGCTCATCAGTACACATCCAAAAGGTATGTAACAAGATAAAACACATCAACTAAGACCCAGTATACTACAGCAGGCAGGGAAAATTCCGTAGGGAAGTTTTGAAAAGCCGATTGAGCGGATTGCTCTACTTCTGGGAAGCTGCAGTAAGGAACTTCCAGAGGTAAAGCAGGCAGGTAAAACAGAAACTAGGAGAATTTTTCCCCCCTTCTTTTAAGACACGTGAAGCACACGAGCTGCAAAAGTGAATAACTAAAGCCACTAAGCAGACCTACTCAACAACAATGTCTTTCATGACTAAATTTAACCCTGTTTATTTCAAACGTCTATTTCATCTTGGAAGGACTCGGGGTTCCTGCTCGCCGAGGAGCTCGAGGTGAGGCAGTAACGTGCGCTCGCAGCCCAGAAGGCCAATTGTGTCCTGGGCTGCATCAAAAGAAGCGTGGCCAGAAGGGCGAGAGAGGTGATTCTGCGCCCTTCTTCCTCTCTTGTGAGACCTCACCTGGAGCCCTGCTCGTCCTGCTGCCTTGGGCGGGTTCAGGGCTGCTGTGCTGGGCCCTTCTCTCTTCCAGGCCTCCTGGTCACGCTCCCGTTGCCCATCTCTCACGCTTTTCCAGGGCCACCCAACCCTCCCTGCCATGTTGCCGAGTCACAGGGGGTCCCTCTGTGACCTCACTCTGGGACCCCACCCTGCACCCCACTGGCTGCAGCCCCAGAGATCAGTGTCCGTCAGGACAGCCAGCGCGACAGGCAGCAGAGCTCACGGCTCCCGAGCAGAGCTCACGCCTCACCCCGCGGTGCCCAAGCGTTTCCCTCCATAGGTCCTTTCCTTGTCCCCAAGGATGGCAGCGAGACCTCCCAGCCCACCTGGGGTGTCCCTGTGGGAGGACGTGTCTCCCCAGGTGAGCAGCAACGCACGGCAGCCCCGTGAGGTTCATCTGGGGCAGCCCCGTGGCATCCGTGAGGGTGAGGGGCCCTGCTGGGCTGGGCAGGACTCAACACCAGGTCACGGAGTGGCTTGTGTCCCTCTGCTCCGCTCTTGTGCAACCCCAGCTGGAGCCCTGCGTCCAGTTCTGGAGTCCTCAGCACGGGAAGGACATGGAGCTGTTGGGACGGGTCCAGAAGAGGCCACGAGGAGGACCCAGGGGCTGGAGCAGCTCCCGCACAAGGACAGGCTGAGAGAATTAGGGCTGTTGAGCCTGGAGAAGAGAAGGTTCCAGGGAGAGCCTAGAGCAGCTTCCAGTCTTGAAAAGGGCTCCAGGAATGTGGGGCCGGGGGGTGGGAGGGGCAGGGACAGGATGAGGGGAATGCTTTGGAGCTGACAAGAGAGGAAATTCACATGAGATCTAGGAAGAGACTTTTTCCCGTGAGGGCGGGGAGGTCCTGGCCCAGGTTGCCCAGAGCAGTGGTGGCTGCCCCAGCCCTGGGGTTGTTGAAGGTCAGGTTGGATGTTCCTCGAGAGACCCTGATCCAGTGGGAGGTGTCCCTGCCCACGACACTGGGTGGAAATGGATGTGTTTGAGGTCCCTTCCAAGCCGAAGCATTGCAAGCCTCACTGTCCCTGCTCAGAGGGTTCCTGGTGCCCATGAGCCCAACCTTCTTCCCTCCCCCTGGGCCTCTCCTCTTCTCCTCCGCGGGCAGTGAGTGCAGCCCCTGCTGCCAGCTCCACTGCAGCTGCTCCCTTCCTTCCTCCACAGGCACTGGAAAGGTATCTGGAAAGAGCGGAGAAGACAGACATTGTCCTCATGGCCATTGAAGCCATGAGAGACTCAAGCCCCTTTCAGAGGGAGGCAACCCGACTCCTGCAGGATGTGATCGTGCGGGACCCTGCCTTCTGGCTGGCGGAGGTAGGTGGCCCATGGCAAGGTTGCCCTGCCCTTGAGCCCTCCCACAGCCTCTTCATCCCTCCAGCCCTGCCAGGCCCAGCAATCTCGGGCACCTGAATCCTGCAGAGGGATGGAAAGGGCAGCTGAGGCTCCACGGGCAGAAGCATCTTCACTCGGCTCTCCTTCAGGTCCCCAAGATCATGACCTGCATCGACGCAAGTATAGCACAGCTCAAGTCGGAGTCAGCCCTGGAGATGGTGGAAACAATCCTTTTCCTGATGACCAAGCACTACCCCAAGGAAGTTGCTTCAATGTTGAGGGAGATGTTTCCACCGACTAACAGGTAGGAACTCCATCGGCCTTGAGGGCTGATCCCTGTGGGGAGAGGAGCGCAGAGACTCTCTAGAAGCCAGAGTCAAGAGTCAAGGCAGCCCAGCTGAGGGCAAGGTCCACGTCCTGCAGGGCTGCCCCAGGCAGGGTTGCCGTGGCCAAAGCCGCCCTGCTGACGGAGAGCTCTCCCTTGCAGAGATACCCTGTCACTCTGGGAGCTCACCCTCTCCATGCCCTGGCCGCTGGAGAAGCTTTTGGAGGAGATGTTCCTGGCCTTGCAAGACGAAGAGGAGAAGGACTGTGACGCTCCTCCTGAGGACTCCTGCATCCTTATCTTGACTGTGAGTTGACAGGAAAGCTCCAACGTCCTTGTCCTCAGCTTCTGGCGGAAGCAGGAGCTTCACGGTGCCAGGTCACTCACTGCTGCCTTTCTTCAGGTGCTGGCCTGCAAGGATTGGAAAAGAGAGACTATTCCAACAAAATACCATATCTGGAGGACTCTGAGGCGCTCCAACCTGGTGACGGTCTCCCTTGTGCTCAGGGCCCTTCTGAGGCTGTCGGAGAGAGCCGAGACGGTGAGCAAGGTGTTGGGAAGGGGAGCTGCCCTGGCAGCCAGGGGCCAGGAGGGCGGGGAAGGTGGGATTCAATTGGTGAGGTAACAGCTCCAAAGACTCTCCTTGCCCTGCTGGTGCCTGGGGGCTGCCTGGGGACTTTCCAGGCATGGACCTCTGTGCCTGGGAAGGTAATGGAAGAGGTCCTCCTCGGAGCTTTGCTAGGGAGCATGGAGGTGATAGGAGACAGCCAACACGGCTTCACCAAGGGCAAGTCCTGCCTGAGCAAGCCAGGATGGAGCCTTTTAGGATGGAGCCAGCGTATCGGCGCATACGGGAAATGCCGTGGATGTCATCTACCTGGACTTGTCTAAAGCCTTGGAGACAGTCCCTGGGCACATCGCTCTCTCTGAACTGGAGAGAGCGAGATGAGGGCTTGATCTCTACCCTCCCTTCCTTCCCCAATAGATACTTGGCCGGTATCTCCGACCAGCGGCGAGGACAGACGTTGTCCTCACGGTCATTGAGGCAATGACAGAGGAAAGCCGCTTTCAGAGAGAGGCAATAAGACTGACGCAGGGCGCAATCCTGACAGCCCCTGCCTTCTGGCTGGTGGAGGTAAGTGGCCCACGACAAGGTTGCCCTTGAGCACTGCCAGACCCTCTTCCTCCCTCCATCCTCCCAAATCCAGGGCTCTCAGCTACCTGAAGCCTCCTCAATCCAGCAGAGAGGGAGGCAAAGGGCAGCTGAGGCTCCAGGGGCACAGCCAACCTCACTTGGGTCCCCTCCAGGCAAACAAGATCATGGTCGCCATCTATAATACCATGGAAGGCTTCGACAGTGCGGAGGTCTGGAATATCGTGGATTCACTTCTTTCCCTGATGAGCAAACACCACCCCAGGGAAGCGGCCACGGCTTTGTTGGAGAATTTTCCACCAAAGAAGAGGTACGAGCTCCAACTGCCTTGAGGGTTGATCTCTCTGGGGAGAGGGACTCAGAAACTCTCTGGATGACAGAGCCGAGAACGTCCAGAGTAGGCCACATGGACGATCCAAAGGCTGGAGAACCTCCCGTCCATGGACAGACAGAGAGAGCTGGCGTTGTTCAGCCTGAAGAAGAGGATGTTCTAGGGAGAATTTAGAGCAGCTTCCCCTCCTGAAATGAGCTCCAGTCAAGCAGGGGAGGCTCTCTTCATCAGGGATTGGAGGGAGATGATGAGAGGAAAGGTTTTGAGCTGAAAGAGGGGAGAAAAGGTTAGATTTCGGGAAGAAGTATTTCAGGAATAAGTGGACCTCTCTTCCTTGCAGGTCTGCCCAGACATTCTGGGACTACATCTTCTCCTTGCCCGAGATACTGCAGGACCTTTTGAAGGGGTTTTCCCTGTTCCTGCAGGAGAAACAGGAGGAGGGCTGTGATGTTCCCCCGGAGGACTCCTGCATCCTTCTCCTCTCTGTGAGTTATCAGGAAAAGCCCAAGTGCCCTTGTCCTCAGCTTGTGGTGGAAGCAGGAGCTTCACAGAGCCAGGGCACTCACTGCTGCCTTTCTTCCAGGTGCTGGCCTTCAAGGACTGGCAAAATGAGCAAACCGCTGCGACATACAGCATCTGGAATGCTCTGAGGCAGTCACATCCAAGGATACTTTTCCAGGTGCTCGGGGCCCTTCTGAAGCTGTCGGAGAGAGCCCAGATGGTGAGCAGGGCATCAGCCAGGGGAGCCATCTTAGCAAGCAGGGGCTGGTACAGTGTGGGCAGTGGGATTCGAGTGGTGGAGTGACAGCTCCAGATGCCCTCCTTGCCCTGGCTGGGATCTGCCTGGGGACTTTCCAGGCATGGACCTGTCGGCCTGACTGCTGTGCCTGGGCAGGTTCTGGAACTCATCTCTTTCATCAGGGCTGCTTGTGCTGCCCAACCACGCAACATGACCAAGAGTCCATCTGGGACATCTCTACTCTCCCTTCCTTTTTCCACAGGTACTTGGACAGTATCTAAGACGACCATGCGACATACGAATCTTCATCCGTGCCATTGAGTCAATGAGGAACTCCAGCGTCTTTCAAGAGCTGTTGATTAGACTGGTGTTGTCTATGTTTCTGCCAAATCATGCCTTCTGGCAGGCGCAGGTAGGTGACCCGTGGCAAGGATGCCCTGCCCGTGAGCCCAGCCAGACCCTGTTTCTCCCTCTGTCCCTCACAAATCCAGGGCTCTTGGGCACCTCAAGCCATCTGAAAAGGGCAGGGAGGGATGGAGAGGGCAGCTGAGGCTCCAGCAGCAGCAACATCCTCGCTTGGGTCCCTCTTCCAGGTACCAAACGTCATCACCTACGTCCATCAAAACCTGGAACGCTTCAGCTCTAGGTCAGCCCAAATAGCTGTGCAGTGGCTGCTCAACAGAATGACCACCTACTACCCCATGGAAGTTGCCTCAACCTTGTGGAGGATGTTTCCACCGTCTAACAGGTACCTGCTCCGACAGCCTTGAGGGCTGATGTGTATGGGGAGAGGGGCCCAGAACCTCTCTGGATGGCAGAGCCAAGACTGTCTAGAGGAGGCCACGGGGATGATCCAAAGGCTAGAGCATCTCCTGTACACAGACAGGCAGAGAGAGCTGGGGTTGTTGAGCCTGGAGAAGGGGAGGCTCTGGGGAAAACTTAAGAGTATCTTCCCCTGCTGCGCTGGGCTCCAGGCAAGCTGGAGAGGGTCTCTTAATCAGGGATTGGAGGGAGATAATGAAGGAAAAGGCTTTGAGCTGCACGATTAGATTTCAGGAATAAGTGTTTCCTGTGAGGCTGGGGAGGTAATGGCTCAGGTAGCCCAGAGAAGCCCTGCCTGCCCCATCCTTGGAGGCCATGATAGGAGAGACTTGGAGCACCTTGATCCCGTGGGAGGTGTCCCTGCCCATGGAAGAAGTTGGTACTGGAAAGGCTTAAACCCCTTAAAGCCCAAACCATTCCATGGTTCTGTGACTCTCAAACTGCCCTGGGGAGCAGGCCCCTCCTTCCCAGCACGCTATCCAGCCCCACAAAAGCCCTGCAGGAGACAAAGCTGGCATGGCCCAGAGTTCAGGGCCCCAAAGTTGAAGAAGGCTTTAGAGGGAAAGCAAAAGGAGGAGAGGCTGAAGTCCCTTCGTCTCTTCAGCCTGGAGAAGGGGAGGCCTCATTGCACACTGCGTCTTCTTCACCTGGGGAACAGCAGGAACGGGCACTGAGCTCTTCTCTCTGGACATGAGGGGATGGCAGGAAGATGCCAGGAGAGGCTTAGGTTGGACATTGGGAAAAAGTTCTCCCCCAGAGATCAATGGAGCACTGGATCAGCTCCCCGGGGAAGCAGTCACAGCACCAAGTCTGATAATATTCAAGAAGGGTTTGGCCAACGCACTCAGCCTCACGGTGTGAACTCTGGGGGTGTCCTGTGCAGGGACAGGAGGTGGACTCGGTGGTCATTGTGGATCCCTTCCCATTCAGGACATTCCATAACTCAGCACGCTTCTCCCAGCCCAATAACGAATGCCTCCTTGCTCCTCTCCTGCTGCCCAGGCCAGGGCTGTGGTGGCCAAGGTTACCCTGCTGATGGACCTCTCTTCCTTGCAGCTCTGCCCAGACATTCTTGGACTACATCTTCTCCTTGCCCGAGATACTGCAGGACCTTTTGAAGGGGTTTTCCCTGTTCCTGCAGGAGAAACAGGAGGAGGGCTGTGATGTTCCCCCGGAGGACTCCTGCATCCTTCTCCTCTCTGTGAGTTATCAGGAAAAGCCCAAGTGCCCTTGTCCTCAGCTTGTGGCGGAAGCAGGAGCTTCACAGAGCCAGGGCACTCACTGCTGCCTTTCTTCCAGGTGCTGGCCTTCAAGGACTGGCAAAATGAGCAAACCGCTGCGACGTACAGCATCTGGAGTACTCTGAGGCAGTCACATCCAAGGATACTTTTCCAGGTGCTCGGGGCCCTTCTGAAGCTGTCGGAGAGAGCCCAGATGGTGAGCAGGGCATCAGCCAGGGGAGCCATCTTAGCAAGCAGGGGTTGGTACAGTGTGGGCAGTGGGATTTGAGTGGTGGAGTGACAGCTCCAGATGCCCTCCTTGCCCTGGCTGGGATCTGCCTGGGATCTGCCTGGGGACTTTCCAGGCATGGACCTGTCGGCCTGACCGCTGTGCCTGGGCAGGTTCTGGAACTCATCTCTTTCATCAGGGCTGCTTGTGCTGCCCAACCACGCAACATGACCAAGAGTCCATCTGGGACATCTCTACTCTCCCTTCCTTTTTCCACAGGTACTTGGACAGTATCTAAGACGAGCACAGGACACACGAGTCTTCATCCTTGCCATTGAGTCAATGAGGAACTCCAGCGTCTTTCAAGAGCTGTTGATTAGACTGGTGTTGTCTCTGTTTCTGCCAAATCATGCCTTCTGGCAGGCGCAGGTAGGTGACCCGTGGCAAGGATGCCCTGCCCGTGAGCCCAGCCAGACCCTGTTTCTCCCTCTGTCCCTCACAAATCCAGGGCTCTTGGGCACCTCAAGCCATCTGAAAAGGGCAGGGAGGGATGGAGAGGGCAGCTGAGGCTCCAGCAGCAGCAACATCCTCGCTTGGGTCCCTCTTCCAGGTACCAAACGTCATCACCTACGTCCATCAAAACGTGGAACGCTTCAGCTCTAGGTCAGCCCAACAAGCTGTGCAGTGGCTGCTCCACAGAATGGCCAATTACTACCCCATGGAAGCTGCCTCAACGTTGTGGAGGATGTTTCCACCGTCTAACAGGTACCTGCTCCGACAGCCTTGAGGGCTGATGTGTATGGGGAGAGGGGCCCAGAACCTCTCTGGATGGCAGAGCCAAGAATGTCTAGAGGAGGCCATGGGGATGATCCAAAGGCTAGAGCATCTCCTGTACACATACAGCTGATGAAGGGATTAGAGGGGAAGCAAAAGGAGGAGAGGCTGAAGTCCCTTGGTCTGTTCAAGTTCCCCTTGGAGAAGGGAAGACTAAGAGGAGACCTCATCACACTCTGCACTGAACTCTTCACTCTGGACATGAGGGGATGGCAGGAAGATGCCAGGAGAGGCTTAGGTTGGACATTGGGAAAAAGTTCTCCCCCAGAGATCAAAGGAGCACTGGATCAGCTCCCCAGGGAAGCAGTCATGGTACCAAGCCTGATAATATTCAAGAAGGGTTTGACCAACACACTCAGCCTCACGGTGTGAACTTTGGGGATGTCCTGTGCAGGGACAGGAGGTGGTCTCGGTGGTCCTTGTGGGTCCCTTCCCACTCAGGACATTCCATAACTCAGCACGCTTCTCCCAGCCCAATAACGAATGCCTCCTTGCTCCTCTCCTGCTGCCCAGGCCAGGGCTGTGGTGGCCAAGGTTACCCTGCTGATGGACCTCTCTCCCTTGCAGCTCTGCCCAGCTACTCTGGCACCACATCTTCTCTATGCCCCAGACAATGAAGAACATTTTGAAGAGGTTCCCGCTCTTGCACGACAGACAGCAAAGGGACTCTGATGTTCCCCCGGAGGACTCCTGCATCCTTCTCTTGGCTGTGAGTTATCCGGAAAAACCCAAGTGCCCTTGTCCACAGCTTGCGGTGGAAGCAGGAGCTTCACAGAGCCAGGTCACTCACCGCTGCCTTTCTTCCAGGAGCTGGCCTGCACGGACTCAGAAGATGAGGATATCGTGGCAAAATACAATATCTCAAGCATTCTGAGGCACTTGAGTCCAGTGATGCTCTCACCGGTGCTCACGGCCCTTCTGACGCTGTCGGAGAGACGCCCGACGGTGAGCACGGCATCTGCAAGCGGTGCCCATTGGCAGCCAGGGGCTGGGGCAGTGCGGGCAGTGGGATTCAAGTGATGGAGTCAACTTCCAAAGACTCCCTTTTCCCTGGTGGGGCGGGTGAGATGCCCAGGGAACGTCTGGGCATGGACCTGTCATGGTGACCACCGTGCCTGGGAAGGTCACGGAAATGGTCCACCTAAAGCTTTGCTAAAGCAGGTGGAGATGATTAGAGGCTGTGTGCTCACAGCCCGGAAAGCCAAACTGTGTCAGTCACTGCATCCAAAGCAGTGGGAGCACCAGGGGGAGGGAGGGGCCATGCTCTGGTGACAGCCCAGCTGGCGTCCTGGGGCTGGATCTGGAGTCCTCAGCACACGAAGGCCATGGAGGTTTGGAACAAGGCCAGAAGACGACATGGAGATGGTCTGAGGTCTGGAGCACTTCCCACGTGAGGACCGGCTGAGAGAGCTGGGCTTGTTTGGCCTGGAGAAGAGAAAGCTCCAGGGAGAATTCAGAACAGCTTCCAGTCCTGAAATAGGCTCCAGGAAAGCTGGGGAGGGGCTCCTGATGAAGGAGTGCAGGGAGATGATGAGGGGGAACGGGTTTTCAAGCTGAAAGAGGGAAGATGGGGATAAGATTTAAGGCCAAAATGTTTTGCTGTGAGGGTGGGGAGGCCCTGGCCCAGGCTTGCCAGAGCAGTCGTGTCTGCCCCATCCTGGAGGTGTTGAAGGCCAGGTTGGAAGTGTCTTGGAGCAACCGGATCTGGTTGAAAGACACGCTTGCTCCTGCAGGGGCTTGGACTGGATGACCTTTCCAACTCCAGTGTTCCATGATTCTGTGACCTTTTCACTACAAGGAAATCCGATTTTACATACAGGCACGAAAGATGCAGGACCTTCTCCCACACCTGATGGAAGTCCTGAATGACGGCAACAGCGACATCGCGTTGAAGAGCCTGCAGGTCATTTCAAGCGTGATGCGTCACCTGGAGAAGAAGGAGGCCAGCCCTTTGGCCGTGCAGCTGACAGAGAAGCTCCTGCCTCTCTTTAATCATGTAAGGATGAGGATAGAGCCGGGTCCTGCATCTCAAACCTGCCAGACACACCTCTGAGGCAGAAGTTTCTCCTGTGGGAGACTGAGATGAGATCTTAGGAAGAAAGATACTCCTTTGAGTGGGGGGTGGCCCTGGCCCAGGTTGCCCAGAGCAGTCGTGGCTGCCCCAGCCCTGAAGGGCTTCAAGGTCACGTTGCCTTTGAGCAACCTGATGGCCTTTGAGTTCTCCAGCAGCCCAAATAACTCTATGATTTGATGATTTTGGGCTTGTCCTGTGCAGGGACAGGAGTTGGGCTCCATGAGCCCTGTGGGTCCCTTCCAATTGAGGACATGCGATCATTCCGTGCTTCACTGTGGGCAGAGATACTGGTGCTGAAGTCCCGCTGTCCTTCTCCCTACCAGGAGTCCAGCGAGCTGAGAGAGACTTCCATCATCATCTTCAGGGACCAGATGAAGAATGTGGTGGCCAGGAACAAGAGGCAGATGAAGAAAAATGTGCGAATGGCCCTGCTCCCGCTCTTCTTTCATTTGAACGACCAAACGGAGAGGGTGGCCAAGGTATGGAGGGAAGAGGCTCCAAGACATTTGGGCCAGGGCACGTCTCTGCTTCCTAAGGCCACCAAAACAAAGGCAAGAGGAAGGCGACACAGGGTTGTGGTGCCATCTCTATTTCTACTGCTCCACAGGCATCCGAGGAAGCGCTCCTTGCTGCAGCAGAGTTCCTCCAGCGGACACAGCTCCAACATCTCGTCCAGATGCAGCAGACGTGGAGTATTGCGGAATGCTTGGTGAGGACATCCTAGGGGTTAGACGAGAGCTTCCCCACGTATCTGGGGTGTGGGTCTCACCTGCCCTGCTCCAGCCTGGAGCCCACAGCCCCCGATCCAGAGGGAGGTGTCTGTGCCCGTGGCAGGGAGGTGGAACTGCATGGGACTCGAGGCCGCTTCCAGCCCAAGCCACTCCAGGATTCCATTCCCATACCCTTCTTCTCTTTCCAGCTGGCGCAGCGCAGGAGCAAGGCCGAGGAGTACATCAATGGCAGCGTGCCCTACCTGAGGGACGCTCAGAAAGACTTGCGCTTGGCAGCCGTCAGGTTCATCGGTGAGCCACCATCCCCGAGTCCTTCCGTTGGGACCCCCTGGCCCCAGTTCTCACCACAGCAGTGGGGATCAAGGGGATCTGACGGAGCTCTCTCTCCCTAGGGCTTGCTGCGAGACACCTGAGGGACCAAAGCCCTGAGAAGATGTCACAGATCTGCTGCGGTGAGGAGGGACAGGGTTGGGTTTGGCAGGGCAAGGTGCTGCCTTGCCTGGGCCTGCTCCAGGACACCTGTCTGGGGCAGTTGGGACATTCCCGCACAGCAGTTCTCCCCTGGCCGGGGCTTGGGAGGGCTTGGGAGGGGATGCTCGGGGCTCTCTGTAGACACAGGGTTTCATCTCAGCTCTGTTTGTTTCCGCCACAGTCCTTGAGCCCTTGAAGGAAGACAGCGACATCGAAGTCTGTTCCCTGGCTACACAGACCATCTTCATCGTGAGCTGTCCGAGGCAGCAGCCAAGAGCGAGGCGCATTCTGCAAGCGCTGCGCTTCTGGGGCCCCTGAGCCAGGCAGAGGCGCTGGAGGTGCCTGCAGGCAAAGAGGTCGTGGAAGCAAAGAATCCCGGGATGACTGAAGACCTCTCAGCTCATCTTGGACGACCTCCAGTCCTATCCATCGCGACAAATAAACCACATCCTGAAGCACCACCTCTAGGTGGCAAGGTGGTGTGTCAAGGCTTGGACAGGATGGTCTTAGAGGTCTTTTCCAACCTTACCATTTCTTCCTTATGTTGAGCCTGACCCTCCCCTGGCAGAGCTTGAGCCCATTCCCTCTCGTCCCGTCCCCTGTCCCTTGGCAGAAGAGCCCAGCTCCCTCCTCTCCACAACCTCCTTTCAGGGAGTTGGAGAGAGCAATGAGGTCTCCTCTCAGCCTCCTCTTCTCCAGGCTAAACGCCCCCGGCTCTCTCAGTCATTCCTCTTCTTTTCCAGCCCCTTCCCCAGCTCCGTTGCTCTTCTCTGGACTCGCTCCAGAGCCTCAACATCCTTCTTGTGGTGAGAGCAGGATTCGAGGAGCAATCTCACCGGTGCCGAGTCCAGAGGGAGAAGAAACATCATGGAGTCGCGTGGCGAGGACGCATGGAGGCTGTTGCACTTCTACACCGCCAGTGAGGAGGACAACAGCTCCGCAGATGACCCCAGCACCTCCCGGGTGACAATCCCACCCACCCCCTGATCTCCTAAAAGGCCCCCAAATGCCCCCCGAGGCAGCTCTTCTCCCATTTATTGGGGTCCCCTAGGGGGGATGTGATGTCATTGGGTGATGGGAGTGGGGGGGTGCAATCCCGAGGGGCCATTTTATTAGTTGTGCAACAACAGTAAAAAACAGTAAAAAAACCCTCAAATTCACTTTGGAGTCGGATGCTTGCCCAGAAAAACTGTGACCCCAAAAAGGTCCTGGTTGACAGTGACTGACAATGAGCCAACAGTGGCCCAGATGAGCCCTCCTCCCTGGCCCTGCTGGCCATGCCATTTCTGATCCAAGCCCCAAGTTGTGCCGCAAGTGCAGGGCCTGACTCTTGGCCTTGTTAACGTTTTGAAGAGCTCCCAGCCCTCATGGGCTCCCTTGCCCTCAAGTACTGTCTCCAATGAGACTTTGCCAACAGCCTTCTGAAGAGTTCGGAGTCTGCCCTCTGGAAGTTGAATGCTACTGTCCTGCTAAGCACCTTCTTCACTTCACCTAGAAGAGAAAATCCTATCGTCTCCTGATCGCTTTGTCCCAGGTGTTCCCCTACTGCCACATCCCCCCAAGGCCTTCTCTGTTGACAGACAATAAGTCCAGGAGGGCACCTTCCCTCGTTGGTTCATTCACCAGCTGTGCAAGGAAGTTGTCTTCCACGCACTCCAGGAACCTCCTAGACTGCTTCCTTTCTGCTCTATTGTACTCCCAGCAGGTATCAGGGAGATTGAAGTCTCTCACAAGGACCAGAGGCATTGCCTTGGAGATTGACCCCAGCTGTTTAAAGAAGAGCTCCTCAGCTGCTTCTCCTTGGCTGGGTGGCCTGTAACAGACTCCCAGCACAAAATCTAGCTTCTTATGGGCTCCTCTGATTTTAACCCACAGGCACTCATCTCCTCATCGCCACAATCCATCTCAGTGGTTTCCAATTCCTCCTTTACAAAGAGGGCTACTCCTCCTCCTCTCCTACCCTTCCTATCCCGCCTGAAGAGTTTGTACCCACTATGGCTTCACCCCAGTTATAGGAGTCATCCCACCACCTTTCCTTGATGGCAATGACATCATGGCCTCCTTGCCCTAAGACAGCTTCCAGCTCCTCCTCCTTATTCCCCTGCTGCCTGCATTGGTGTAAATGCACTTCAGCTGAGCTGCTGAGCCTTCACCCCTCTTAGAGGGGATAGTGCTTGTTCCCAATTGCCTGTTAACTGGAGTAGCTGGTACCAGAATACCTATATCTCCCTTGCTGCTCCAGGGTGCATTCTCCCCCACTTCCCCTGCAGTGACGTGCTGGTGGTCCTCACCAGCACACCTCTCCTAAACTCTAGTGGCCCACATCCAGGCACGCACTTGCCTAGCCTGGACTCAATACCCTCCCCCTTCTCATCTAGTTTAAAGCTCAATTTATGAGCTTAGCCAAGTTTTTAGCAAGGGCCTTAGCCCCTCTAGGAGACTCACGTGCCCCAACCTTTGCACCCGTGTCAGGGGGTGCACGAACCACCCCATGATCAAAGAATCCAAAGCCCCTTTCCTCACACCAGGTTCAGAGCCAGGCATTAATCTAATTCTTAGTAACCTGTAGGTCCCCATTTAGCCTAGGGATGGAGCAGAACACCACCTGTGCCCCAGAGCCCTCCATCATTTTCCAGGTAGGCCCTCCGCCCTGGCCCTGCTGGCCATGCCATTTCTGATCCAAGCCAAGATGCCATTGGCCTTCTTGACCACTTGGGCGACTGTTGGCTCATGGTCAGTCATTGTCAACCAACAGCCCCAGGTCCCTCTCCTCCAGGCAGCTTTCCAGCCAGACTTCTCCTAGTCTCCAGCTGCTGAAGGTTGTTGTGCCCCAAGTGCAGGTCTCCTCACTGCTCTCTCCAACTACGTGAGGGGAGGTTGTGCAGAGGAGGGAGCTAGCCTCTTCTCCCAAGGGACAGGATGAGAGGAAATTGCCTCAAGCTCCACCAGGGGAGATTTAGGCTGGACATTAGGAGGAAGTTTTACATACAAAGGGTCATTGGGCATTGGAACAGGCTGCCCAGGGAGGGGCTTGAGTCACCTTCCCTGGAGGGGTTTAAGGGATGGGTGGACTAGGTGCTGAGGGACATGGTTTAGTGTTTGATAGGAATGGTTGGACTCGATGATCCGATGGGTCTCTTCCAACCTGGTGATTCTATGATATGATTCTATGATATGATTCTATGATATCATTCTATGATATGGTCCAAAACCTTAAGCTTAAAAGACTTAATCTTAAAGTAGATTTGTGAAGAATTCTGGCTTTGCAAGAAATTGGTATATGAACATTGAATGCAAGTTTTCAGATGCAAAAACCAGAAGAGAATGAAGCACAACTCAGCAGGTTAGCTTGACATTCAAGAGAGAAGTATTAGAAGGAGACATGTCCAAGTCTCTTACGAGAATGCATTTTAAGGTTTAAGCCGGAAAACCCCTTCCTTGTGGCTGGTAGCTCGGAGAAGGAAGCGTGAGACCCCACTCTGCATGACTCTCTGTAGGGCAGCATCCAGTTTGTTGTGTGAAGGGAACAATGTGAGTGTGGCAGCTGCTCCTTCCATAACAAACTTTTATTATGAGAGGATGGGCTGAAGGGGATAAAGTCTACAGCCAAGTTGTGGACATAAGCAAGTGAAAAGCTTGAAGTGACTCATCATGTAAGTGGTTTAATTTCCTGTCTTATCTTCCTCTGTCTTAAACCTACTGAACTTTGCTGTAAGCCCTATCCAGTCCTGGTGTTTCAGACACTACCAGCTTTCCTTTTGCCTCTTGCCGTAATGAATAAAAATACCTGATTAGTTGTCTGTTGGATTTAGGTAACAAACTGCTACGTAAATCACTCCTCTAAAAGCTGCTGCTACATCTTAGCCTTTCAGAGCCTAACAAGCTCTGCAGTAGAGTAGGTCTGTATTTTGCATTTCTCGTACTCAACAGTTCTTGCACTGTTATTAATGGGGATAAAGAAACTTGGGTTTACACCTTTGTATTTCTTGATCAGCGGTTAAATTCAGTGCTCCTTTATCAAATTTCTACTTGAAGAAGTACCCTCTGTTGTGAACAGCAGCTGATTTTGTTTGCCTTGCCACAAGCAGAAATTCCTGGATTTCTGCAGCGAGCTCTCCTTTTCTGCATGTAACTCCGTGGGGCTGCCCCACACGCCAGGGCTCCTCACTCCGTTGATGTGCGAATGTGGGTGCATCTGCTCCCTGGCTGTGCTGGCGCTGGAACGTGCTAAATGCAAATGGACACAAATAAAGAGACTCTCACGGAAGTGGTACCAGCCTCCATGTTTCTTTAGAACCCTGATACCTTTATAGCTTCAATGGAAAACCTGACCACTTCTAAGAAGGCAGAGCTTAGTTACTAGATAGAGAGAAACTTTTTGGTTTTTTTACCCAAGAGTTATTAGGAGAAACCTTTCTTGAGAGCGTGATGAAAACAGATTTGTTTTGTGTCTGGAACTCTGCACACACCTGAGCTGTCTGCAAGCATCCAGCCTTAACAGCAGAGTTTGGAACAGTGATCGCAGCACGAGCACCATGGCTCCTCAGGCTCCACAGCCTTGCTTGCCTAAGGAATCACGGGGATTTAATGTTCAAAATCAGAGGAAAGAAGGGGTTTGACTACAGGGATTTCAAAGTTTCTTCCACATCCATTGATTTTCTCATGATCCCCAAGCGATAATGCTGCGGAATTGGCTGGTGGGGTGGGGGGTACACTTAGTTCTTCCTGCTGCGAGCAGGATGTTTCTTCTGCTTTATCCCACACATTTCCAAACTCGGTAAAAGAGGAAACTGTTCAGAGAAACATTAAACAATTCCTGCAATAACATCACCATTAGTGATACCAACATGCAGCTGAACTCCTCAAAGCACAATGGTTAACAAAGAATTGATTCTGCTACCTAGAAAAAAAGCTAAGCCAGAACAATCCCTGCAGCGCTGCCCCTGAACTGGGATGGAGAACTACCCCTTACTAAGCAACCAGTTTCCATGTCTCGTGTGCATATTTAGTTACCAAAAGCTGCATATTTCTTCTGGAAAGAATAATTCTTCTACACACACCATTTGCTTTCATTCTTCCACATTTTAGAAGTGGACGCTAGCTTCCGATTTGCAGGCTGTGTGTGAAGACAGATTTCTTTTCACTGAGATGTTTCACTGAGATGTGCGGCAGCTACATGCATTCTGGTTCCAAGAAAAGCAGGTGGTTCTGTTGTTTCACCTGTTTATTTCTTCCTTGTATCTTTGACTTTAAGGTTTCAGTTAAGTCCTGCGTCCATCCACGCTTGTGGTTAAGAAAGAACTACATCCAGGTGTGAGCTCATTTCTTTTTCTTCCCTCTGCCTTTCTTGCCTCCCTCTCCTTGCTGAAGACTTTGATCGCTACCTCCCATCTTCTGGGTCCTTGTTTTCAGTTTAGGAATGGTCTCGGCAGCGTACAACATCACCGACTTGCCTAAAAATACAGGCAGAGATCAATGCAGGGCTACAGGGCTAAGAACACACCTGTATCATTTTCAAGCCGAGGAGATTCAGCCCCACTTTAGACTTCTGCTCAACTAGATAGAAAGCCCAGCAGCTCCGCTGGCTGTCTCTGCGTAGCCATAAGTTTTTGCAAAACCTTTACTAGTCTTTCTAAATATTAATTAAAAAAAAAAATATGCAGGACTGAGATCTGTCACAGCATTCTGGAATTTGCATATAACCCAACAATCCAGGTTGTTTAGCCTGGAGGGGCTGCGGGGAGACCTCGTATCAGCCTCCCAGTACCTGAAGGGGACGAAAGGAAAGCTGGGGAGGGGCTTTTCTTAAGGGAGACAAACCATTCTATGATTCCATGAATCCTTCCTGTTACTCTTTCCCTTCCCCATTTAATCATCCCAGCTATATGGGACAGAAGGAGCAGGCAAAAGCTATGCGCATTTTTGAATGAGCCCTGCTGTCTTGCCCCAGGAACCTGCTTTGAAAAGACCTCTTCCTGAGCAGCAGCACTTCCAACGCTGCTCTAGATTCAGTACTGCTCTCGCTCTTCCCTTAAGATACGTTTGTCCTCAGATACACGTTTGCTTCCCTTTTACACATCAAGAAAAATGCAAAAGGCTAAATTAAGTGTCACTCAAGATGAAACAGCCTTGTTAATTAGTTTAATGGAGCTGCTCCATCATTCATTTATGAAAATGGCCAACAACAAACAGAAGGGAGACTCGTACTTTTTCAATAGGGCACCCCTACTGGCACCCAGACAATGCACGTCACCTAAAAACACCGTGGGATGTGGCCATTTCAGTACCAAACCCTCTGTTTGGACTCAACAAAACAGTAACTCAAAACTGCAGGGCTGCTCTGCTCAGCACAGCAATCGCACAACACTCTTCACAATCCCTTCCCATTCCAGGGTGGAAGAAGCAGCAGTATTAAAGAGCATTTTACAGAACCTCCACTCAGTGCTCACACAGCAACTTAAACAGGCAAACAGATTAAATGTAAAGCTGTAATAGTTATAATGATAAAACTACTTAAACTAAGTGGTAACACACAAAGTGTTCCTGTTTAAGAAACAGATAAACTGACAGAGTCGGGTTCTCTACTTACGTGTTGGAAACTGAGGCAAACACGGGTTTCCATCGTCTTGTTTGAGCTGGATTCGCACTCTACCTCTGTACTGCACATCCCTGTTCCACTCTCTGGGATACATCTTATTTTTCTGTCATACGAAAGGAGAAGTTATTATAGTAAGAAGTACTGAGAACATTTTCTGCAAGATTTGTTAGGCAATCAATCCAAGTCCCTGCAGGCTGGAGCTCTCCTGAGCAGATGCAAAGTGCAGCTGTGGGTCTCTACAGTGCCACCCACCACTTACACTCTGGGGCAGCATCCAAAGCTGGACTGTAACTGCTCAGGAGGCACCAAACAATTCAGTGAGTAACCTGCTGCAGCGACTGTTCCACTTTCTCACCAGCCTGGACTGCAGCCACACAGGTTTTCTTTTCACCTGTGAAAAGAAACGGCCACAAACTGCCCCTGACCCCTAAAGCAGCAGGTCAGCAGGTCACAGCCTGAGTCCTGCTGCGTTTGGATACTCGTTTCTGTTAAAAAGTCGCAGGTTTCTCACTGGTAATGGCTATTTGACAGGCTGGCGTGTGTTAGCATGAACCTATCTGACACCTCCTGAAAAGCAGGGGGATACTGTTCTGGTTTTTGGATACCAGTCACATTCCGAGATAAGGACCTAAATTCTCGAGTAAAGAAGTGATAGAAAATTCAATCATATTTATAAAAAATAATTACTTCAGAAAATGAGTTGCAAAAAATTACTTCTCTAGAAACTCAAGACTCATTTCCCAACAAAAATGTAGCCAACTTGAACTATTTAAAGACCAAGAAAGTCTTGCAATAAAAAATTAACAATGTCAGGAGACAACTTCAAAGGATTTTGAAGATTTCAAGCATCAGAATCCTACTCCTACAGGACAGTTATTCCAAGAGGTAACCACCTTTCATTAAAAATACACTCTTTTAAAAGCCTGATTTGCAGAGTTGTAGCTGGCAAAATCAGCTTTAATTCTGACATACTTTGGAGCAGCCAGGAGAGTCTTCTCGAAAGGAAGCTGGAACTAATCTTCTCCTAAGCTTCAAAAGTGGTATCAGCTCAAAGGTCTGGGTTATTCCTGCCTTGCATACAGGTTTCCAATATTTTGTTCATCCTTTTGGCCAGTCAGTAATCAAAGCTGATACCCTGGCTGATATCTTCTCAATTGGAATTTATTCTGTCTGTAAGACTAGTTACAATGGAAGAAGAGAGACATCTACCAAGTTCATGGTCATTTATCCTCTGCACATTTTTCTAGTTTTTAATTACCTCTAAGAGCACATTGAACCCAACTGCTGCACACACATCCTGGATTTCAGTCGACGTGGGATTCTCAACAGCCTGTCAAAACAATATGGAACAATTAATTTTCAGTGATGAACTATCTCTAGAGGAACAGTTAGCAGTTCCCCACCCTCTACTCTGCAGCTAGAAAAAGCAGATAGAGAAAGAGAAGGTGCTTCAAACAACGACAAATCTACTGAAGAAGTCACCTGTGAGAACTACTGTGGTCTAGACGATAAGACATCATTAAAACAGGGAACAGATGAAACAGAATTAATTAGAGTGGGAGCAAGCAGAAGAACTGCTTAGGAAAAACAACTGAAGTGAAATTGGGGTTGTTTAGCCTGGAGAAGAGGAGGCTGAGAGGAGACCTCATTACTCTCTACAACTAACTGAAAGGAGGTTGTAGAGAGGAGGGAGCTGGCCTCTTCTCCCAAGTGACAGGGGACAGGATGAGAGGGAATGGCCTCAAGTTCTGCCAGGGGAGATTTAGGCTAGAGATTAGGAGGAGGTTTTTCACACAGAGGGTGATTGGGCATTGGAAGAGGCTGCCCAGGGAGGTGGTTGATTCATCTTCCCTGGAGGTGTTTAAGGGACGGGTGGATGAGGTCTTGAGGGACTTGGTTTAGTGTTAGATAGGAATGGTTGGACTTGATGATCTGATGGGTCCCTTCCAACCTGGTTGTTCTGTGATTCTGTGAAATAACGCGTATCATATTCATAAAATAACTAAAACCCAAGAATGAGCAAGACCGAGGGAGAAAAGAATAAGAACTTCCTAGGCACAGGGCAGCAGATGCCTTCACAGAGAGAGCTCTGATTGGCAAGTTGCATGCACAAGAAAGATTATGGTTGTTAACTGCTACCAGGAAAAGAAAACCCTCATCAGTAGAGAAGAGCCCTTTTTATTCCCAGCACCACTTGTTAAAAATATTATAAAAGAGTGAGGAAAAAAACCATTTCTGGACAGACTAAAAGCAACAAGTGCCAAGTCTCTGTGTGAGCATTTTAAGTTGTATGTGTGACAGCAGCAAAGGGGGAAGGCACAGAACACACGCACACACGGTCAGTCAGCAAGCAATCGTTTCACTCGCTGCGCTCTCCTGCGTCGCTTTCAAACCTGGGAAACTCTTGAAGCAGGGGGGTCAACGCAGGAAGGTTTTCATTCCTTCTCCCACTTGCCAAAGGTGCTGCTCACACACAAGCAGGTACTTAAACCCACTGCTCTCCTACCAAATTCACATGCTGGCACTGGGCTATCTTCAGATATACTGCAATTTCCAACTACTATGCTATTGCCATGGGGGACAGGAAAGATCAACACCTCTAAGGTTTGTTTTCCAACTCTCTACGTGCCACTGTAGAGCAGAACAAAGCATTCTATGTCCCTGCCACCCACAGAATTACTTTGTCTATAGGTATCCTTCTTCCCTCTGCTATCGTCTTCTTGTTATTCAGATATGCTGGATAAATGCAGATGAATCTAAAAGAGAAAACAGTGAGTTTAAGCAATACCGACTCCTTAGTTGATTATGCAATATTTTCCTAGTAAAACAAAAAAAACAAATCTCGTGGCTACAACACAGAAGCTCCCATGGCAGCTTAGAACAAACATTTATTTTTGCTCCACCAATTAGTAGTAAGATGCTGCAAAACCCGACTCCAAGTTATCCAGGACACGGCGTGACTGTTGGGCTGAAAGGGGAAGTTGCAGGACACCCTTTTTTGGTCACAGTGTGAAAAGTGCTGAGGGAAAACTAAAGGGAACGTTGAAAGGGAACGCTTCGATCCATTTCTTAAATCCCTGTAAACTGGAAGGAAATGTCTGTATTTCCCTGAAAAGAAATCAAGGTTTCCTGAAAAGGTTGCAATACACTAATTCCTAAGTTCTTGACAGAAACAAACGTTTGGTTTGGATACGCGTTTGCTTTCCCTGCCTCCAGAACAACCCAGATCTGGGTGAGCTATAAAGCCTCTCAAAAAAACATATTTAGAAACTTGCTTAACATTTTTCATTAGATTTATTAGATTTTCATTAGATTTAAACCTGTTAAGGTTCAAATCAGGAACAGGTTTAAATACAGGGAACAAGAGTGACAAAACCTCAATTAGACTAATAACCTTCTTATTAGAGAAAAAAGAAAACAGCTAGCTGAGTCCTACAGGCAGAGACTGAAGAATAGTTACATTTGAACGAGGAGCTATGACAGCATAAGAAAACAGAGAAGCAGAAAGTGAGTAAATCTGCACCAGATCAAGCTTCAGTGAGCTAGAGACCTGAAAAAGATCACTGATCCTTACAGCTTCCCAGGAAACACTTCTGGCTGCCTCTCAAACCAGCCTCAGCCATCTCAACTTTATTATTCCCTTTTCCTCTATTAGCTACAACCTTCTTTATGAGCCCACTGGTTGTTTCTTCTGCATAAGCAGCAGAGCTTTAGGTAGGAAATTTTCACAAAATCATTACAGTTAGAAACGATGTCTCAAGACCATCCAGTGCAACTGTCAGCCCAGCACCACCGAGCCTACTGAACCATGACACAAAGTGCCACCTCTACAGGTTTTTTTACCACCTCCAGAGAAGGAGACTCCACTACTTCCCTCGACAGCCTGTTCTGATGCTTCTCCACTATTTCCATAAACAATTTTTTTCCTAAACCTCTAAACCTCTCCTGGTGCAGCTTGAAGCTGTTTCTGCTCGTCTTACTGCTTGTAACTTGGGAGAAGAAACCAACACCCACCTTGCAACAACCTCCTTTATGGTAGTTGTAGAGAGCTATACAGTTGCCCCTCAGCCTCCTCTTCTCCAGCTAAACACCCCCAGCTCTTTCAGCTGCTCCCCGTACTGTTTGTTCTCCAGCCCCTTCCCCAGCTCTGCTGCTCTTCTCTGGACTCGCTCCAGCCCCTCGATGCCCTTCTTAAAGAGAGGGGCCCAAAAGTCACCACAGGATTTGAGGTAAGGCCACGCCACTGCTTAGCACATCGTGAAAACTCCTTCCCTGCTCCTGATGGCCACACTGTGGCTGATGCGAGGCAGGCACATCAGCTGCATCACTGCCTCCCATGACCACCAGCCTCCTGCGCTGATCACCACCACCTCTTGCTCATTTTACCTTTTCTGAGCAATAAAGGATACAACAAGATAAGAGGGAAAGGCCTCAATCTCTGCCAGGGGAGGTTCCGGGTGGATATTAGGAAAAAGCATTTCATGGAAAGGGTCACTGGGCACTGGCACAGGCTGCCCAGGGAGGGGATTGAGTCACCTTCCCTGGAGGGGTTTAAGGGACGGGCAGATGAGGTCCTGAGGGACATTGTTTAATAGGAACGGTTGGACTCGATGATCCGATGGGTCTCTTCCAACCTGGCTATTCTATGATACTATGAGGTCTGGGAGCTCTTCAAAAAGGAGATCCTAGCAGCTCAGGAGAAAGCCTGAAAGTGATTAACAGGAATGGCTGGACTCGATGATCCACTGGGTCCTATTCAAACTGGTGATTCTGCGATTCTATGACCGATAACGAAGGACAGGCCCGCGCAGCACCAGCAGCTGCCAAACGTCGCCCTCCTGCTGCAGCAGCGGCGGGGCAGCAGCCCTCCCGCACCCGCTGCGTTCCCCACCAGCCTCACGGCCACAGCCCACGGGCAGGGCTGCCTGCGGGAGTCCCCGCTCCCCTCACCCCTTCCCTCCGCCTCACCGCTCCTTGTCGGTCGGCGACGTGGCGGCCGCCATGGCTGCGGCCCGACGCCCACCCCGCCGGAAGTCCCACCCTACCCGCTGCTTCCCTTTGGGCGGAGCTGCTGCCGATCGAGCGCCGCGACCAATGAGGAGGGGCCGCGCGCGGGGCGATGAGGTTTAACACGGCCAAATGCCGGGTCCTGCTCTTGGGGCACAACAACCCTATGCAGAGCTACAGACTGGGAGAAGCCTGGCTGGGAAAACTGCCAGGAGGAGAGGGACCTGGGGGTGTTGGTCGACAGCCGACTGAACATGAGCCAGCAGTGTGCCCCAGGTGGCAAGAAGGCCAATGGCATCCTGGCTTGGATCAGAAACGGTTGTGACCAGCAGGTCCAGGGAGGTGATTCTCCCTCTGTACTCCGCACTGGTGAGGCCGCTCCTTGAATACTGCATCCAGTTCTGGGCCCCTCAGCACAAGAAGGATGTTGAGGCTCTGGAGCGATTCCAGAGAAGAGCAAGGAGGGTGGTGAAGGGGCTGGAGAACAGGCCCTATGAGGAGCGGCTGAGAGAGCTGGGGTTGTTTATCCTGGAGAAGAGGAGGCTGAGAGGAGACCTCATTACTCTCTACAACTACCTGAAAGGAGGTTGTGGAGAGGAGGGAGCTGGCCTCTTCTCCCAAGTGACAGGGGACAGGACGAGAGGGAATGGCCTCAGCTCCACCAGGGGAGATTTAGGCTGGAGATTAGGAGGAGTTTTTCACACAGAGGGTCATTGGGCATTGGAACAGGCTGCCCAGGGAGGTGGTTGATTCCCTTCCCTGGAGGTGTTTAAGACACGGGTGGATGAGGTCTTGAGGGACTTGGTTTAGTGTTAGATAGGAATGGTTGGACTAGAAGATCCGATGGGTCCCTTCCAACCTGGTTGTTCTGTGATTCTGTGATGTAGGCGTGGTCTGGGACGGGGGGGGTGGTCTGGGGCTGTAGGGCGGGGCCTTGGATG